>JAZHYW010002167.1:0-113804 GCA_037355805.1 Ixodes ricinus
GTCTTAAAACTCAACATCCAAGGTAATGATGCGTGGTCGGTTCGGATAATGAATTTCCGTCCCGGAAGATAATGATGGAAATGGGTTATGGCCTTGATGGCGGCCAAACGTTCGCGTCGGGTGGTGCAGTAGTTGCGTTCTGGCTTCGTATAAATCTTACTATATTACGCAATGACTCTCTTATGCCCATCTTGTTCTTGCGATAGTACAGCACCAGGCTGCCGAGGTGCTAGCGTCGGTGTCAAGGATGAATGGTTGTTTGTCTTTTGGGAAGGCAAGAGTTGGTGGAGACGTGAGGGCCGTTTTGAGTGTCTCGAAAGGCCATTTGGCATTTTGGGGACCAGACAAATGGAGCTTTCTTTTTGTCAGGATATACAAGGGCTTGGTGATGTGGGCGAAACTAGGGACGAACCTTCGGTAGTACGATGCCAGCCCAATGAAGCTTTGAACGCCAGCGGTGGATCTCCGGGTTGGCCACTCGGCAACAACAGAGCGTTTCCGGGGATCTGTGGAAACCCCGTCCGTCGAAATGATGTGCCCGAGGTACTCAACCTGCCTTGTGCACAGCGAACATTTCTTTGGTTTAAGCTTTAGGTTTGCTCTTTTGAAGTCGAGCAAGCACAAGCTCGAGATTCGCCAGGTGATCGGAAAATGTCTTGCCCAATACCACAATGTCGTCGAGGTATATAAGACAAACTGTGCCTATGAGACCATGCAGCACAGAATCCATTAGTCTCTGGAATGAAGACGGGGCGTTGCAGAGCCCGAATGGCACCCTCGTAATTGATATGAGCCTTGACCTGTAGTGAAGGCAGTCTTTTATTGATCATCCGGGTGTACGGGAACCTGCCAATATCCACTCTTGAGATCAAGCGTAGAAAACCACTCGCAGCCTGCGAGAGCGTCCAAAGTAACGTTAGTTCGAGGCAAAGGAAAGGAGTCCTTCTTGGTAAAATCATTCAGTCGTCGATAATCCACGCAAAAACGTGTTGACCCGTCCTTTCTCTTCACCAGTGTGACTGGTGAAGACCAAGGAACACGCGGGTTCAATCACGCCCTGCTGTAGCATGGTCTTTATCATGTCGTTAACAGATGACTGTTGTGCAAGGGGAACGCGTCGAGGAGACTGTCGTACAAAGGTAGCCTGTCCCGTCACGATGTGGTGTGTTGCTGCTGATGACAAGCCCATATACCGGTCTCCCGTGCTGAAAACCTTTGTAAATCTTTCAAGTAGCTGATGAAGCTTACCCGCGCTGGTTTTATCGAGGCCAACAGTCGCGCCCTCGTAGAGAGGTAACACGTGTGGGGCCAACTTGGTTGGTAATACGTGGAGACACGGACACGGTAACTCGGCATTTATTGGGAGTCCACTGTCACTGATGACCGTCACTGTGGCAGCACCCAGGGGAAACGAGTCGGTTCCTAAATACGACAATCCGGCATTGAAATCAAGCACGCATTTGTGTGCTTTAAAAAAATCAATACCAAGAGTTCACTGCTCGTCGACAGCCGCGACGACAACGGGCAAAGCAGCTTGAAGGCTTCCCACGGTGAAAGGCACGGTAGTGTAGCCGAGTACAGCTACCGTCTCCCCTGTCGCGCTCTGTAGAGCATAGCCACCAGAGTTTGCTGGGACAACTCGGTTTGCCTTCACCAAAGCTTCTCACCAGATTACAAAGGTTGTTGCGCCAGTATCGACTAGTGCACGCACAGGTGCGTGCACTTGTCTTGGTGCGTGCACAGGTGCGTGCACTCGCGTCTTGCTGCGTGAAGAGGTGCGTGCACTCGCGTCTTGGCTTCATCTTTGACTTCCATCTACCTCCAAGGCGTCTACGACGCCTTGGAGGTTGATGGAAGTCAAAAATTACGCCATCTTCCCGAGGGGAACCATGGGGTGGTGCGGAGCATCACGGATCGTTATTTAACGTGCATCACGCAGTAGTGATCACACGAATGCGGGCCGGTACGAAACTCATCCAGATCGAAACGGGCGGGGGCGGTGGGGAATCGAACCCAGGAGGTTCCCAGCGCAAGCTTTCGCTCCACGCTCCGAGCTGAGACGCGTTAGCCCACTCGGCCACTTCCTCCCCTGAACGCGCGCAGCGCGCTACCGCTGCTTATCACACATTGAAGGAGAGGAGACTAGAGGAGGAGAGTTGCGCATGCGCGCGCGGTGTGAGTAGAAGCGAACGCACGCGAAGTGCACGCAGCTGGTAGAGAGAGAGAGCGGAGAGAGTAACACGCAGCTGTTGGAGAGAGGGAAGGAGGAGAGTTGCGCATGCGTAGTGTGAGTGCGGACGACGCCGACGCCGACGCCGCGGGACATAGACCTGAGCAAGAGATGCGCCGCATCTACAAAATTACACCATCTTCCCGAGGGGAACCATGGGGTGATGCGGAGCATCGCGGATCGTTATTAACGGTGTTATTAACGGTGTTAGTAACGTTGTTAGTAAAGTTGTTAACTTGCGTGTTATTACGTTCTTAACTTGCGTTGGTTACCACACATCGCGTGAACGTTGTTGGAAACTCCGCGATGCTCCGCATCACCCCATGGTTCCCCTCGGGAAGATGGTGTATTTTTTTATTGCGTAGACGTCAGCATCCGCCGCTCGACGTTGACGAATGGACACCGCTTCTCGTTGCCGTAGTTCAGGGTCTGCCGCTCGCTTCAAGCGTTTGCGCTTAGCGTCGCGTGCCCTTCGCTGCGCAGCTTTGTCTTCAGTGGACGTAGCGTTGCTGTTAGTTTGTGGGGTGGCGCTGACGCTTGCTTGCGCCGACCCACTAACTGACGGGACTGTTGCTTCCATCACACTTCATCGGAAGAACGGAGTGAAGTGGAGTCAACAGCGCTGAACTGAACGCGCGCAGGGCGCTACCGCTGCTTATATTCACACTTGGAGGAGAGGAGACTAGAGGGGGAGAGTTGCGCATGCGCGCGCGGTGTGAGTAGAAGCGAACGCACGCGAAGTGCACGCAGCTGGTAGAGAGAGAGAGAGCGGAGAGAGTAACGCGCAGCTGTTCGAGAGAGGGAAGGAGGAGAGTTGCCCGTGCGTAGTGTGAGTGCGGACTACGACGCCGACGCCGACGCCGACGCCGCGGGACATAGACCCGAGCAAGAGATGCTCCGCATCCAAAATGAAGCCAAGACGCGAGTTGACGTAATTCTTCTTGGAGCCATTGTCGTTGAGGTCCGGCTAGCAGAGCCAAGGCAATGGTTGGGGCACTGCGACCGCGTGTGACCTGGCTGGTGGCAATTCCAGCAAGTTGGAGCTGGAGGTGTTGGCGTCTTTATAGCTGGAGTTTGCGGCTGCATGAAGGACTCTACACGCGCGGATCGAGATGTCTGTCGGGCTGCCTGAAGCTCCAAGGCACAAGTGTGAGCTACTCGCAGAGTCTTAGGGCGTGGAAGGCGAACTGAAGCGGCCCTTCCTCAAAGCACTCGTCCAATGCCGTGACCAAAGCCTGGTAGGATTGACGATTTTCAGGTGGCAAAAAATGCAATAGGGTCAACGCTGGTCCGGCGAGATTGGCGGCCAAGGCTTGAGCCTTTGGGCCTCTAACCAATGGTTCGCGTAAGCGATGAAGTTGAATTGTGATATGTAGGGGGGCCAAGGTGCGGTACCGTTGTATGTTGATGGTTTTAGTCGCAGGCCCGGGTGCCCCAAGGGGTTTGGGTTGGTGCGTCAACGACACGCGGCTCCATGGGGTTAGGCAATCGGTCCTTTAGACGCTGGAGGCGTTCGGTGAGAGATTCTGTCAATTCCCGAAAGGATGACGTTGCGCTTTGCAGAAGCTGGCTCTCCCTCCGCGCAGGAGGCTCCGGCATGCTGGAGGTGGTTGGTTATAACGGCGACGAGTTGGGAAGCTGGTGGGTCCGATGCGGCCAGATTTCCGGCGCTGACACTCGCGGTGTGTTCACCTTGGGGAGCGGATGTGGATTCCATGTTTCGGGAAAAACGTCGGCCGGAACGGAGCTCCATTTCTGACACCAATGTATACCGTTTACCGCTTACAAGCTATTACTTCACTGGACGTCCGCTTGCTTTGCTCGTTGGCTTCCAACTCTGTCGCGAGCACCTGTGTTCTTCCTCTCGTCTTCTTTTTCCGCGACATTACCTTCGCCACAATATTAATATATATATATATTTTTTTTTTTCGAAATGTGATAGAGTATTGGCGTACCTGTCGTGCAGAAATGAGCTCGAGCAAGCGTGCGGTTTCTACATGTGCACCGGCGAGATTGTTTTTAACACCAATCATCTTATGCGGTGAAACGGATAAGTAAAAATAACGGAAACCGTAACTGCCTACCATTGAACCTGTGTTCCTGAGTTGCCTGGTTTTACTTGGTCACTTCTGGAAGGATTTGCATAATCGTGCTTGCAATTCGGCAAATTCTTTGGTGGTTTCACCAGTTTAAGGTTATTGGTATCAAGAATACCATCCGGCATTGAGTGGTTCGCCTGTTGAACGAATGCCGTGACCCACTGCGTTGCATGCATTAGCAGTCTAGATCTCGGAATCTCCATAGAATCCTTGTGTGTCTTCCAGATAGTAAGGTTTGCGACTTATTCGTGGGCTTCGAACCCCGTAGAAGAGCTACCGAGTTGTGCGCTGTGCTAGCTATACGTTCTCAGACATCTGCCGCGTTCACATTCCCGCAAAAGTACCTGGGCAAGCGAACCTCTGCAATCGATTCGCTCTCTCTTGTGTGATTTGAAATGTGGGGGCGGCAGTGGAAAATAGCCCCCAAACCACTTCTGACCTAGACGGCGGGTATCGCAGTATTTGCGAAATCAACTTTACACGATATATCTTGTGGAAATTATCAGTTCTAGCCCTGCCAGACTTAATTCACTCGTAATAATCGTGAGCAATAAATCGAGGAAGTATGCGTGAACCGGAAGTGTGCCGGGGGATACTCATTAGATGGCGCCACTGCGTTTGCTGTCAAACAAAAAAGGGGCGACAGAAGACGCTCGGCGAATGATGAGGCTGAAAAAATGAAAGACGTTTGCAAATCTCCGTTGCGCGAAATTAGAGCGCAAATCTTGAGGAAGAGAAGGGGAGGGTACGAAGGGGAGGATATGTCCCCCTCCCCCGTACGCGTCCTCCTCCCTCCTCCCTCTCCGTAGCTTCTCTACGGACGGGAGAGTATGCCCCTCCTCTCCTCCCTCCCGTCCCTCCTCCCTCCGCAATGTCCTCCTCGTCCTCCTCCTTCTCCTCCTCCTCCTCCTCCTCTTCTGCTTCTCGTCCTCTCCTCTTTTCTTCCTCCTCCCCTCCTCCCCTCTCCTTTCCTCCTCCTGCGTACCTTTCCCTCCTCCTCCCCCTGCCTACCCTCCCATCTTCCTCCTCCATACCCACTCGTCCTCCCAGTTTCCCCGCTAAATTTTGCCGAAAAATTGGCGCCACGTGGCCTAACAGCCAATCGATTCCCCGCTAAATTTAGCGGAGAATTGAATTGCGGTTGAGGTTCCGTGACGTCATATCTCCCCACTAAATCTAGCGGATAAACTAAATTTGTTCGTAGGTGACGTAACACCAAGTCGTGTGACGTCATTTTCCCCGCTAAATTTAACGGAGAAACTAAATTGGTGTTGAGGTCGCGTGATGTCAATATTCCTGCTAAATTTAGCGAGGGATTGATTTGCTGTTAAAGTCACATGACGTCAATTTTCCCGATAAATCTAGCGGAGAAACTGAATTTGTTCATATATGACGTCACATGGAGTCCTTTGACATCATATTCTCCGCTAAATTTAGTGCGGAATTGAATTGGTCGTCAATGACGTCAATTTTTCCGCTAAATTTAGACCGGTTACACCGACGCCGCTCAACCTGGAAACGGGCGCCTAAGAGCTGTGCTTTTAAAATATTTCTAAAGAAATACAGTCAGCTCTGTGGGACTGAACACGACGTTTCGCCTGCTTTACTTCTTGGTCAGTGTCAGAGCGCAGTGGATTTTAGGTCTCTAAACGCATTTTCAACCTCGTCGCTTGCCGCCTCCCCTTCGCAGCAATTTCCTCTCACAATTACTTTTACGGGAAATTTGACGCCTCAAATTTCTACTCTGTAGGTATACAGGTGCGAGAGCATAGTTCTATGACATCTTCGTTCACACGAGCAGGCTTGCCTATGAGAACGGTTTTTAAAGGCCATGTTTACAAACATGAACCGCTGGTTTCGTCCCAAGCGACTTTCGGTCGCTCCGTCTTTGCAAGCCTTTCGAGCTTGCTTAGGTCACCGGTGCTCGAAAGCATCAATGCTACGCGAACCACAAAGTTGGAAATTTATCTAGGCTCTTCGGCTGTATGATTTAACGTCTTGTAGGACACAAGTTGGCTTACGAAAATATTCGAAAAGTTTGAACGGATCTCGCGCTTCTTGGCTCTTTTGGCGTTCGCCTGGAGAATTGGTGGTTAAATGTTTCATCGACGTTCAACGGTGTTAAAGGGCAATTGTTTGAGCTACCCCAACTGAGTATATTTTTTTCTGAATCACCTTCCTTTACCCTTTGAGGTAAGATGTTTATTATCGCGAAATTCAAAGTAGTTCTTTGCGAAATCGGCAAGTGAAAAAGATGGCAAAACCAACATTCAAATATAGTCGCGCTTTTTAGTGCCATAACATCAGGGAATGCAGGCTTGCAGATGGAGCGGGCGGTCTAAAAATGGACTCTGCCAAGCATTTGTTCTCTGCTGCACCGCGGGTGCTAGAGCGAGCTTCCAAAGTATTCATTTGACACCATGAAACAGCTTGGAATCAGTTGGGAACAAAGTCTACAGTTCAGAGAGTGAACAGTTGTTTTCTCCTGACGTCACTTTTTCATTGTTGTCAGTAGCAACTTTCACTTTGAAGAACACGGTGAGGACCAAAATTGTAAATTCAATAACTTGGCGAAAGAAACCTATTTTGGCCCAATATTTATCTGACTATTTCAGCGATGTTTGTTGGTGTGTTTATCAAAGTTTCACACAAATCAGGGACTATGAAGAAAACGCAGAAGCCCTTTTAAGCTGGGCTTTCTTTATTCTTTTTAAGAACCGGAAGTTCACTGGGACGTCAAAGACTGGAGTACTGAATGATGGCGTTTGCAAAGAAAATGACCTATACCCAGGGAGCACGCCAGAGAAACGCACAACATAGGCAAAAGCGTGGCAATCGTATGGGCCTAACTTTGTCCCTGTTAGGTCAGTGCCAAAGTACGTTGCCTAACTGTAGCCCTAGTAGGGCGTTCCTGAGGCATGCCAACATTTCGTTTTCTTTTGGTCCGCCACAAGAGTGCCAAATTGAGTGCCATGCTTGAGTTATAACGGCTAAAGTAAATCATAATTTTGGGATTCGGGGCGTGCCAAAGTTCGGCTTTTCTCTGTCTAGTCACTGGAGTTCCAAATTTGTGCCATAAGTGCCAAAGAAAGCCCAGAGACCCGCAGAACCTTGGTATTTTTCTGGTGTACCACAAAACTGCTTTTTCACTCGCTCGAGAACAAAATTAAATAATTGTTCGAAACAAGGTGGTCAGATGTCATCATCTCCGGTGCCAAGCAGCACGGCGATACTTGACAGTGTCGTGCCAGTATTGGCGTTACGCCGTTTCTCCACCGGCCCAGTATTGGCGCAATATCGTGCGAATAACACGCGGACCAACTGTTTTTATCGCTTCCAGAGGTTTATTAAACCACTATAATTAGACGCAGCTTGTTCTCGACATATTTACGAGAGTGAGACTTCTGTAAAACGAAAAGCAACTTATTAAATGCAGTTAACACTGTTTTCAGAACAAGCAAGTTTTCAGAACAAGAGGACTAGTATCATCGACGAGTGACAAAGGCCGCGAGACAGAACATTTCCTCGACCCCAAGCCAAAGTGCATGCATGTTTTGACAGTCCCTGTCGTCTCGAATAATGGAAGAAACAGGATATGTGGAAACATACGAGTGAAAAGAGGTTTGACTGCACGTATGGGGGCACAAGGCTGCCAAACTGCAAGCTGTTCTTTATTCTGAAATCCTTTCCTTTTTTCCTGGGGAAACGCGGAAAGGGGCGGGGGGGGGGGGGGTCCCCTACGAGGGATCCGCGAGCCGCACCGTGACCAGCAAAGAGCCGCATGCGGCTCGCGAGCTGCGGTTTGGCCACCCCTGCTATAGACCAACACGCCGCTCTGATGTCATGCCTCAGCGGTGGCGCTATTGTTGCCATGGCGCATACGCAGAAGCTTCCGCTCACACGTGAATTCGGTTTCTGCAAGCTGTTTACACCGACACGCTGTTTACAAACAAGCCCGTGTTTGCCCACACCAGGTGTGGGCACTGCGCGAGCCCAGGAACCAAATCCGGATGAAATTAAGCGTCTGCACATGCACCGTGCCGTTGACAGCAACACCGCAGCCGCGCGACTTCAGAGCCACGTGTTTGTCTATACGCTGGTTTTATTCTGCGCCTCTAACTTGATTAGCACGTCTGAGCTTGAAGCACACGGAATGAACAGTCGCGTTGCAGAAGCTAGAGGTCCTGGGCTCAATCCCCACCCCTTCCTGTTTCTATCTGGATGAGCATTGTACCGGCACGCTTTCATGTATCACTATTGCGTGATGGATGCTAAAGGCCGAAAGCAAGCAGTCGTACTGCACTGGCTAACTGGAGAAACTACTCCACAACCGCAGAACTGCCGCCTACTCACCGCAGGGCCCGCTCTGTCGTCTGCTACCTTAAGGTGATTTAGGTTCCAAACGAGGCTTCTTCGCTCGCTCAGACCACAACAATAAATACAAATGCTTTTAAACTGCTTACCTATGATATTAAAAACAGTTTTAACACAATAAATAGCCTAGATATAACGAAACTGCTGCTTTCTTCTGTACCCGGTATGTCCACCGTGCAAGAGTTGGAACCCTTTTGGCATTCGCCGCTAGGCGCCGAGTGGGGGCGCTACAGTTGGCAATACTTTGCTCCCTATGGGAGCATATACTGATATACAGTGGCTCTAAGGCAAGCATCCTCTAAATGGGCAATGACAAGGCATTAGCTTGCCAGGATTTTTTTAACATGGTCTACAAGGGCCCAATATTCTAGAATAAAATATGTTCCGAAATCCTGCTTTTTTTCTGCAGAAAAACCACCGGTCGACAATCAGGTCCTCAGGCCTGCTCTCTCGCTCGTTTCCATGATTGCGTGCAGTCACAGTATAGTGAACCAAATATTTTCAAAGTTCTAGGCCACTTGGGCACATATGCTTTACTTATAAGAATAGAACCTACAAAGTATTAACGTTTATGACCCCTCAAATAGCAAAAAAACGATTTGCTGTAATAAACCATTGAATGCATTGTAGCAGGGACAGAGTTCCTCTCTGTCCCTGCAACACCTCTGCAGTGCGAGATCATAATAAACCTTGCTGTTCATGTGGATTAAGGTGGCGATGCAAGCGAGTTGGTTCATGACATAAGAAATTGGGAACAGCGCGCAAAAAAGACTAAGACAACGAGAGTAGAGCACAGGACAAGCGCTGACTATCAACTGAAGTTTTATTAAAAACGGCTCAAACAAGAAAACACCACACAGACAACAAACGCCGAAACAACCAATGGCGTGTCGCTCACCATGCATGTATAAAATCGATCTCTTCTTTGTGCAGATAAACCGAAGGCTGGCTGACGCAGTGCCCCGAGCCAGCTTTGTCCTTTTCGACGAAGCTACTATGTACAGAGAGAGGGCATTTGCATCGGCTCGAGCGTTGCTCCGGTGCTATGCGACATTTACCTAGCGAAGTTCGATAGGTCTATAGCAACAGCATTGTGTCAGCAGGTGTGCAAGATATACAGATATGTTCACGATTATCTGGTGTTCTTAAGGGGTGTCGGCAAATTGTCTTTGCAAAAGGATGTAGATGATGTAATGATCGTTTTCAAGCGCTGCTCTCCAGGCCTAAAGTTCACTTACGAACTTCAAGACGGTCAGTACTTGCAGTTTTTGGATTTACGGCTGCAATTCACTGGGCAACATGTGTGTTGGCGCTACAACCCGCGAACCAAGAAGGAAATCCTGCCATACGATTCCGCCCACTCTAAACTTGTGAAACGAAACATTGCCACGTCATGCCTCCAAGCTTCACTATACAGGTCCTGTCACCATGCCATTATTGACAGCTATGAAGCTCAGTTGAAGCGACTTTTAGGAGCAGGATTTCCTCTGTCCGTTTTGCTTGGTGTCTCTCAGACACTCTTGAAAAAAGTCAAGAGTGGTTCTCAGGAACCAAAAGTAAAGCCTAAACAAAGGCCTCAGGTTATCCCATATATACATAAGCTTTCACATAATTTAAAAAAGTGGCTAACCGGTTCAATGTGCCAATGGTTTTTCCGGCGCCTCGCAAATTAGAACAACTTTGCCCGCGCGTAAACCAGGCAAACAGTAACAAGACGTCATGTACGGTTAAGCATGTCAACAAGTTCGTGGATTGCGTGGTGGGTGTCATCTACAAAATCCCATTGTCATGCGGTTGGTTTTATATAGAACAATCGGGACGCTGCGTCAATGAGAGAATGCGTGAACATGCCCTTTCCCTGCGGTCAATGACAGGAGGTCACTTATACGTACACTGCAGAAACTGGCTGTGTCACCCCGTCTTCAAAGATAACATAATCATTGGCAGGGGGCGTACAAAAGTGCAAAGAGGTGCTGGAGGCGCATGTTATCGAAAAAGCTGGCTCGGGGCACTGCCTCAGCCAGCCTTCGGTTTATCTGCACAAAAAAGAGATAAATTGTATAGATGCATGGTGAGCGACACGCCATTGGTTGTTTCGGCGTTGGTTGGCTGTGTGGTGTTTTCTTGTTTGAGCCATTTTTAATAAAACTTCAGTTGATAGTCGTCAGCGCTTGTCCTGTGCTCTACTCTCGTTGTCTTCGTCTTTTTTGCGCGCTGTTCCCAATTTTTCAAGTTATGTTCATGTGGTGTCGGTTTGACTTCCTCTTTTGCCAGATAACACGTGACTTTGCATTAGAAAAAACAAAGAAAGGGTACTGACTCAACACCATAATTAGCACATCAAGCCAAAACAAAAATATTGTTTTTGTTTGTTGTTTTCAGGAGTTGTAGTTTTTGCCAGCGGTGGACTGAGTACAGCATAGTTTTTTGAGAACTGACCAGACAAGATTGATGCACCAAGCCCGGGAGGTACAATGCTTGTAACCCCACCATATGTGTTTCTTTTCAGGAGTGGACGTCAAGACCACCAGGTCAGAGGATGGCACCTGCTGGGCCGTCCTTGTGGCCACGCCCATCATGCGGCGGACCCAGGGCTTGGATGCTGCCAGGCAGATTGCGTTCCTCGACTCAACTGCCTCGTGCGACGAGTCCCAGAGCACTGTTACGCTGGTCCTGACAGCAACCCCAGCTGGTGCAATACCCCTGGCAGTGCTCCTCCACAGCTCTCAAAACACAGAGAGCTATACTGCCGCATTCCGCCTCTTCGAACAGAATTATCCTTCGTGCTACGGTGGTGCTCATGTAAGTAAGCTGAGTGCATAAAACATCAATATTCATGAGGCTTATGATTAAGCGAATTGTTGCTACAGTAACCGACAGGAAGATTGCGGGGGGCGGGGGGCGGACCGCCCCAGGTGCAGAGCTCTGGGGGGTGTCGCGACGGGCCACAAGAGGGGGGTTGGGTCGCGGTAGGCGACGAGTGGAGGGGGAGGAGGGGGGTCTACGGGCCGCCGCCCCGGGTGCCGTTGACCCTAGTGACGGCACTGCTACTGGCTGACAAGTCTGTTTCTGCTGAGGGCGGGAGGAGGTGTTAAGAAGATTGTATCATAAAACTATGACTATTTAAATACAAACCTATGCTTAATCATTCAACAATATTATTAGAAGATTGAAAATCCGCTTGCTTGCAGGTTGCTAAATAAAACATTATACACTGGTACCCAGATTATGCTGCCGGTTTATGCGCTGCAACGTTTTGCATTTTATGATGCATTTGCACAGCCCTATCGAAATCCCCATGGAAACAATACATTGAAAGTTTGGGTTATGCGAAGCTCAATTGAGAAGTGCTGCTTCCCACAACAATTGCCAGAGTCAACCAGGAGCGAAAAAGTGCTAGGACAACTAGAAAATGCAGCAGCTCGTGGGGCTGTCGTTACAACCAACTAACTCACATGCCATGCTCTGTGCCCTTGTGGGCTTGAGTCCTGTCCGCTATACGCAGTTGCAAGCGGTCTCAAATGCCTTTAATGCACAATTCCTTAATCTTTTTTTTTACGGTCTCAATTTATTTAGGATACAGCAGATTATTGATTTAGAGCCAATTCTAGAGGTTCCTCATATTTTACTTGCGGTCACTGAACACTGTAGACGTAATTATTGTTTTTCATATTTACCATTTACGGATTATATGACGTTTCCACGCAGTCTTGTAGAAGGTGTATTATCGGAGTACCACCGTATATCTTTGTCTATTTTTGAACAGACCTAACATATATTTGCTGGTTACTACTTTATTCAATATATTAGAGATATACCGTAATATACCGAGCATCCACCCATATCATACTAAGTGCACACCCCCAAATTTTTTAACATCTCAAAAAATATTTACAGGACGTATAGAGGTAAAATTGATGACCTAACAAGGGCCCATTCCACAATTTTCGCGATTATTTCCATATTTTGAGTGAGCGCTTCCTCGGTATTTTACGGTACGGCAACATTAGCCCGATTGTCGCCTCACTAGCTTTAGGTTCCACCAGACGTTAAGCCATAGAGCAAGTCTAAATGTGCGAGCTGCTCTCACTAAGCTGTTTTTCTGCACCACATGGGTATGAAGGGAGAGGGTCTCCTCCCAGCAGGCGAGTCAGGACACAAACCTTTATTCCTCAATGCAAAAGTGGCAACCAAACTTTACTCATTCAAAATTAAAACAAGTAACACTGCAGCTATCACACATGCACATGATCATACCTTAAGAAACTTTGTTTGATAAACTTTTATTGCTGGTTTGCATGTTTGAATTTAAAACTTCAAGGCATTAACAGCCATGCCTTTACATCTTATTGGGAAGCCAGGGAATATGAATGTTGGAAGCCAAACAAATCAGTTACTGTCACCTTATTCTTTCATAGTGTGATCCTGGCTTGTTAAAAGTGCAAAAATCCTGCACTTTTCCCGCTTTCGATGCAGTACATCTTTTGAAAAATAGCCGTTTTAGAGAAAGCACTAAACTTTAAAAAGGTGGATATTTTTTTCAGCTTAGATAGGATTCGCATATCACAAAATGATTGTTCATCAATTAGAAATAATTTATTAGCACAATATTTGTGCCACAAGACAAAATTTAGTATGTACCCATTGCATCTGCTTGCGTGCATGTCAGATGTGGCATGTTTTTTGGTAGTTTTGATATAGCCGAGAGCATGATGGACGTTTTTAATGTTGGTTATAAAATATTCGTAATATATTGTAATAGACAATGGACCTCTTTTGAGTAACGAGCACCATCTAGGGAGTTATCTGCGAACTACAAATGAAAGGCAGCCCAACATGCTTCCTCCCGTCAGAACAGATTGACATTGTGCCGTTTCCTTTGGTTTTCAGTGCTTTTTATATCCCATACTACCGATACTTAAAAAATGAAGCATCCTAATAGAATAAATATGCGGGAAGGTAGATGCTGACAATGTTGGTCGTGTGGGACGGTGCCCTCCGAAAATGGCGACAGCGGGAAAATACGCCTAGGGAGAGAAAGTATGCATTGGCAGAAGCTTACTGGAAAAGGTCTATTGTCCTTCCAGCCAATTGGAAGTTTGGCACATCTGATATCACATGTGCCAAGTGCACGAAAGCACACGAAACAGACGCATAATAAATTGTGTCTGACAGTGAAAGTATTGTGCTAAATCTTCTTTTTTATTTGGTAAATCTTAATTTTGAGATATACATATCTTATCCAGGCTGCCTAAAAAGACCTTCTTTTGTTCAGTAACCCTTCAATATGAATACGTATTTGTTAGCTTGATTTAGCTTCTCCTTGGTAACTGCACAATGTCCGAGAGGCCCTTTTTACTTCTACACTAAGGACGTCCTATGCTCTTTTAGGCGGATGTTTCAGGTTGTGTAACTGTGATTGCTGAGAGCACACAGGAATTTACGGGAAAAAATCACATACCTTTTTTGTGATAGAAGAAAGTGTTTCTGGTGCAAGCTTTGAATATCTGAGTGCCAAATGGAAGATGCAGTTATTTTACGAAAGGTGCCGACATAATGGCGCATGAGTTTCTCTTCATAAAGAAAGCAAGGGGATCCCCACACACTACATTTAGGAGTCATGGGATCTCCATGAAAATAGGAGATGAAAACTGTAGCTCCAAATGACAATGACAAAAATACATATGGTATTATATCAGAAGGCTGTTTTACAGCCACTGCCTTGTTCGAGATGTGATGGAATAATAAATTTAGAAGGAAAAAGCACAAGCAATAACTAAAAAAATGATTGATTTTTGACGAAGCTGTAGCACTAGCATGTTGATCATATGCTGCAGGCCCCACAGACCTTCATGAGCGACAACTCGGCCGTGGAAAAAGCAGCATTACAAGGCACGTGGCCCGAGGCCAACCAGCTTCTGTGCCACTTCCATGTGGCGCAAGCCGAGCGGCGCTGGCTCCAGGCGGCCCGAAATAATGTGATTCGGGATGAGAGGCGGGAGCTGATGATCGCCTTTCAGAAGGTTGGTGCATAATGATTTTTTATATATGCTTAGTCTGTTAATGAAATTCTCACTCAGCAGGGGTCCAGCTGTGCCAATAGACCCTTTTAGAAATTCCAAAATGATACATAGATTATGCGTGGCTGCCGTTAGCTCGTGATGCACTGTAAGCACGCATTGGACACAAGCGCTTCGTCAGCTTTCAGAGTGCACCCGGATCGAAACGCATTCCACACGAGTGGTGTATCAGTGCTCGGCGCGAACTCGGAACCAATCACGGCTCCATGCCAGATGCGGTGAGACTAACTAAAGGTGGCTGCGCATAATCTATGCTATAGTAGGTTACAAGTCAAGAAGGTAGCGGCAAATGCCCCTCAAAGGGAATCATATATACCTCCGCCACCTCCCCATCGAATAGCGTCCCATCACTATTCGAGTTGTTCCTTACACCGCACCTTTAACGCTCAGTGTACTATCAATTTTTGCCTCACAGTTTGAGACCCTTAATATCAGCAAAATTAGGTTGCACCGTTGCTCGGTCTTCCGTTTGTTAAACTGTTAATTTTTTATTTTTTTTAGTACGTACAGCATTACAATTTTAAGGGAACGCTATAGAAGCCTAAGAAAGGGATACTGTATATAATGTCGCTAAAAGACTTGTTTTTGTTTGTTTGTTTTTACGTTGCTTACGCTGGTTATTGTGATCCCCACCCCTTGGTGCGAATTTTTTTAATATTAAGATAAATTTATAAACTCAAATAAAATATCCGTAAATTATACGCGGCGTCATCTCTTTCTCTTTTTTTTTGTGCGTTTTATGGGGAAGGTGCTATGCGAACACCAGGTTGGAGGACTGGGTAGGTCATTTACATGTAAATTTTAACAGGTCATGGAAGTAACGTATGGCGTCTGATCGCCAATACGTCACCTCCGTGACCTTTTAAAACGTACACGAGTGCTGACGTACATGTAAATGTCCAACCTAGGTGCCCAGTGCTTTCGTTGCGCGAGCACGAGAGAAGCAGTAACACTTTCCTGGACAATGGGCGCCAACTCTTACCTTCCTCGGAGCAGAGGCTTACAGCCCAACTTGCGTGCACAGCCACTACAAATATTGCCATGACTTCAAGATTAAACAGTATAAGTAGAATATGCATCCAAACCTTTAAGTGCAGAAAAGGACGAGCGCAGCGCGTGCGTAGCGCGCAAGGTAGCGTGTAGTGGGTCGAGATTCGACAGGTTCGACCACTGGGTTCGACGGCCGCCATTGATGATGTCGATGTGCGTGAAGTGTTTGCAAGGTCAGTTCATATGGGTCGCGAAAGTGAAGCAAAAAAGCGGCCCAAAACCAATCGTCAGCGTCATCACCCTGGAGTCCGCGCTACCGCAGCACGATTGTGTTTTGGGCGGCGAAACACTAAGCTGATAAAATATTAAAGACACATGTTCGGTGTTTAATATAGTTTATTTTAAATCAAAGTAATATTTATTCATAATAACTTAGATTAAGCACGTTCAGGTGGGTGAATTATTTAGTTAGTGTAAATATGTATTATGTTGTACACACTCGCTGCGACCTCTACAACGTCGCTATTACGGGTGTTTACGCCGTCGGCCGAAGTTCGCAGTCCTGATACGCCTCGTGTTTGCATTGTGTGCGTTTGCCAGTGGGCCTGCATTTCTGTAGCTCCCGTGCAATCATTTAAGGATTCGTGTTCTTAAGTTTTCCAACGTATCCGAGTGCAGAACGGTTTGTACTGGTTAAGGCCTATTGCGCCGTTCTGCGGGTTTTGTCGTCGAGGGCCCGCCGGGCGCGTTCACGGCTCCGTTCGTCGGGACGATGAGCGTGCCGCATGTAAAGGGACGCTGCTCGGTAGCGCGATGCCCAAGTGATGACTGCACCGCTGGCATCACACTTCATCGTTTTCCTGTGGACTCTGCAAGGTGAAACTTTTATCAGCTGTGTCCGCTGCAACTATGTGTGATGTCATTGTCCGCTGACGTCTGGTAAGCTCTTGGCCTCTTCTATGGGCCCTCATGCATGCTCATTTTGTAATAGGCACCTGTTGATCGAGCGTTTTTGGGCCCAGTCTTCGCTCCAAGCTGCACAAACCGAAACTAATCTCAGATATTAGCGGCAGATTTGCGTGGCCTCTGCTGAACGGCTGCGTGACCACAAAAACCTAATAAGAAACAATCCCTGAACATTTCAGTTTTAACCAACTTTCATATTATATATGAGTAAAGCTATACGCACTCCGGAGTGCACTTCCGACGAAATGGCTATACGCACTCCGCTAAACTCGAATAAAACGAATGGTCAAAACGAGTTTTCTAACCCATGGCATAGCCTAGGGGTTAAGGTGTCCGCTTACCACGCAATGGGACGCGTGTTCAATCCTCGGTGGGCCTAATTTTTCTCTTTTTTCTCGAGCATTTTGTTTTGTCGAGGCATTTGACAATATTTACGACATTTCTTTTTCGCGATGAACACTAAAACAACCGAATGTTGTCGACGAAACTTTTCCAGCAGTGCGATGGGGGACAGCGGGGCTTGGGTTGCCGGCTGGACGCCGCGAAGCGGCGTGTATTAGTTAAGTTTTGTAATTAGCAGCTGATACTGTCGCCGCGAAGCGGCGTGAACGCAGGCGGTGGGCTGGCTTAACACTCTCCCAAGTTATACACGCGCCGTTCGAAAAGGGTGGCCCGAGCGGCATGAGCTGTCCGCGGAGTGCGTAATGCACTCCGGAGTGCGTATAGCTTTACTCATTATATATGATGTGAATAACACTAAAACATCCTTACTGCTTGAAACGTGGTTGGTGTCGTCCTTCTAACATGCTGGCGACTATCTGGTAAACTTGCTGTGGTTGTGCTCAAGAATCTCGAAATGTAATAAAAAATTGGGTTGTGTGTATGTTTATACAGCCTAGATCTTGGCCTGCCTCAACGGGCGACGAGTCTCCCAGCTGTAGATGAGCAATTTAGCCAGTGCAGTACAACCGCTAGCCTGGGGTCTTTAACGTGCACCACGCAGTAGTGATACACGACCGCACGCCGGTACGATGCTCATCCAGATCGAAACGGGCAGGGGTGGGAATTGAGCCCAGGATCCCTGGGTCCGGCAGCGCGAGCTTTCGCTCCACGTGCTCCGAGCTGGTGTGCGCTAGACCACTCGGCCACCGATCCCCCGTAATGTAATCGTCTGCGTTGTGAACCTATCTAAACTCACGGGCACAGAAGTGTGCTCCGCGCTCATGGCGTTCGCTGGACCCAGACGGGAGACCAGGTACAATGATGTCACCGGTTTATCGCTAACGTTATTGTTTAATCTTGTTTCTTTCTTAAATGTCCACTAACGCATTTCGGCCTGTTCAGTTTCGCCAAGGGTATGTAAAGTAATAAACTGCTTCCCATTCAGGCGGAGGGTCTGGGTTCAGTTCTGCCGGAACACAGGCCTACAGAACAAGACACCACAGCAGCTGCGGGAACGGGCGGTATGCTCCAGGCACTTCAAGCCGTCTGCGTTTCTTTATCCAGGAAGGCTGCGTCCTGATGCAATACCAGCATATCTGACCACCAGAGTGTCGAACCGGAACTGAACCGAACCGAAAACCGGAACAGAACCGTTATTTTTAGCCGAACCGGAACTGAACCGAACCGAAATCTTCGCCGCCATCTTGGAACTGAACCGGAACTGAACCGGAAAAAACATAACGGTAACCGGTTCAAAACGGTTCACGGTAATTTTTTTATTACAAAATGAGTGTTTGAGAAGTAAAAATTGGCAGCTGGCATTTCTATGTGGTGATCAAATTGTCATCAATCGAATTGCAATGTATAAGAAATTGTGGGCTTTCGAGGCGCTTTTGTATTGGCACTACGATTAATCTTGTGTCACGTGGTCACGTGACGTAATGGTTTCCAGACATGCTGTCAAATAATGTCACGTCACGTGGCCCCATGGCGTAGTCGCATTACTCACCGTGTCCAAGTCGAGTTAAATTCAGAACGTTAATTTCCCGCTCTCTTCTCCGACGTTTCGTCTGCTTCTTCCTCCCCGGCCTTCTTTTCCCTCGCCCTACCTTTTTTAGTTGTAACGGAATATAGATGTATTAGCGTTGTTGACACCGTGACGTCACATATGCCATAACTGGAGCCCATTTATACAGAAAAGTAGCTACATCCTTTGAAGAATGCCGTGTGCTATCTTAGGCCAAACCAGGCGGCGCTGCTGTCGACGCAAAGGTGTAAAAAAGCAAAAATAAATATAAAAGGTGCGAGGGTCAGAGGAGGAGGAAGAAGGAATGCCTATGTTGTCGGAGTGCAGTGCATACTACGAGCTTATGTCGCCAATCAAATAACACCGACTGTGCAACGTCACGGCTTTCATCGTCTTTCCTTGAGCACATCTTTCGAGGTTTGTAGACAGTAACAACGCGCTTTTAGCCTGTGTGTATGTATTTGCGTGTCTTTCAGCCTTTGACTGCGCTCTGACTCAAATATAGGAAGGCCGTATGCTATCTTGATCCAAACCAGGTGGCGCTACAGTCGACGCGCGGGTGTAAAAAAGCAAAACATAAAGATAAAAGGTGTGCGCGTTAAAGGAGGAGGGAGAAGATGTCGCTACCTTTTTTGTTCAGCTGCATTAGCCATCACGACGTTTCACCGCCAGTCGTACGACACCGTGACGTACTCGGCTGTCATGAGCCTGAGTCGAGTGCTCGGGTTCCTGACAATCAGCATCGCCAAACATTTGTGTTGGCTCGTGTTCAATCAAAAATGAGAATAGCCGAACTCTAATAAAGCCTAAATCTCAACCCATGCTTTATTCTTTGCCAACCCCAACACATGACTATGATGAACACTGGCGGTATACAATTAGCGTCAGATCACATTGCCGCCTGTTCTAATAGCGAGTTGAGGAGGGGAAAGCTGTTTCTTTCATTTATTTTTTCTGCGTCTGCCATTGAGCAGAGAGGAAAACTAATGGGTGTTTTTGCAAGCTATCAACGTCAGGGATTACCTCTTAGTAGTATTTACTGAAAGTGCAAAAACTGTTGCATGAACTACTTTACATGTACACATCATTGAGGCGCTCCAACATGTTTTCGTTGTTGCTGAACTGCCTGAGAAAGTTGTCCATGAGAATAGAAGCATTGAAACGACTAAATATGGCTTATTAATCTGACAATAAATAGAACAACAAGTGTGTATGGCAGGGATACCCGAAAAAGAAGATTCTAGTGGTTTTTGAGGGACAGCCGAAAGTCGCAGCCACTCAAATTCTCGCAGTTTTGTTTAAACTTCACAGTTTTTTGATGTAACATAAAAGAAATTAAGAATTACTGCTAACAAATGACAGAAACGTAATTGTCGATTTGGCACCCCCAAACAAAGGAGAAAGTCCCTCAGATATAAAAAAATATTCTCTGGAGGAGCACCGTCAAAAGAAAAAAAAAAAAAAAGGTGGGGGGGGGGGGGAGGGGGTTTAAAAACCTACTGTGTTGTAAAGGTTCCTCTGCTCCGCATCTTCGGCACAGAGCAGACAGTGTAATCCTGCAAAACTACTTCGTTTGCGAAATCACTCCTGCCAGAAAGCGCGTTTTCTGGCAGGACGTCAGACGCTCGTGCTGTTCCTCACGACGCTGCACCAAGCCAAGAATAATATTTGTTTCTGAATACATTAGTTGCACTGAGCGCAAACCTTCTGCAGCGTGCATTTGAATTTCTCAGCAATTTGAACTCGGGATCTGAATTCTCAGCAAAAAGAAATCTCTGACCACTCGCATATAGTGCGATGATGTCACTTGCAAACCATGTTAAACAGTTCAGTTTTCTGTTCAAATGTGATGTCCTCAACACAATACTTCGTTTCACTTTAAGTGAAAGCGTATCAAAAACTAAAAAAGAGCGAGCTCCGGGCTTTCAGCGTCCAAGCACGCGTTCTCCTGCAGTGCAAGTGTTCGGGACCAAAGGCTCGTGCTTGTGGCATAATAAAGTGGAGATTTTGGCCAGTTGGTTCATTGCAAACAAAAAGCGCCGAAAAAATACAGGGACATGGACGAAGGGAAACAGGACAAGGCGGACTCTCAACTGCAGTTTATTGAAACTTCACATGTTATATAGCCACAAAAACCCTGTTTACCCTAGGGTGCCTTCATGTGCATTGAGGCACCCAGGTTTACCCTATCTGCTCAGACCGCGTTTCAAAATTTCAAACTCACTCGTAGATAAATACTGGAACGTGTCACTCAAACATTCCTTCTCCCTGGTGGTAAGTTCATATGCCTCGTGTAGTTCTCGCAAGAATTTATCTTTGTACCTAGCCAAAATCTTAGTGTTTGTTTGTAGCCTAGGCTGCATCTGGACTTGAAGGGGCCATGTAAAGCGTTTCTGGCCATGTTTTTTTAATTTGCATTGCTTTCGCTTGAATTAGTGGCTGGGATTCTAGCAACACATTAAACATAAAATAAACAAGAAATATTAGCTGAAAGAGGTTCAGAATTTTGAGCGCATTTTCTTCTGTTGATGACGTTACTGGTCTGAGCCAACAGAGAACCTGGTTAGAAAATTTTATTTACAACAGTGGTGACATGACTAGAACAAAACCAAAAACCGAGAACGCGTTATGTACAGTATATACTTCTCTAAACTACAAGAGCGTGAAACAACCATGAGCGATCTTCCTAAGTGTTGGAAATGAACATCCAGTTATGAAGATGTGAGCGCCCCACCAATTTACGGGTGCTCCAAGCAAATGTATGCGTGAGAGTCAAGTGCTTGAAAAGATCAGAAGGGGTAACTTGCGCCTATTTAGCCAGTTCTACCTCTAGAATTCTATGTCATCATTATTCGACGTTCTAGACCAATGTCGTCACTGAACGCTCATGTTTGATAATGATAGGCACGCCGTTCGAAGCAGCATTTGGTTTTCTTCGTCCTTTGCAACGCCCCTTTAAGCTGAACCAAAGTATAGCAAAAGGGGACGTCGAAATTGTAAAGTTGTGTACTATATATAGCAGTCTCGCGATAATATGCTGCAGCCTCATAAAATGTTAGAGCGCGCATGACTCATAAAGAACGGAGTTGTAAAATCAAGTCACAAAACAAGTGCCCGTAAAACCAAATATCACTTTAGCCTCCCGAAACAGTTTTCTGAGAAGTTTCGAGCTGTGCAGTCCGATGTTCTAAAGTGATTTAAATTAGAAATATATCGTCTGTTCCTTGCGATATTTATGTGTAATTAGGAACATCATTACACGCATCTCTACTAGAGAAATACGCACGATAACCAACCAAGTCCTGAACAGTAAGTAATCCGACGTTTCAAAACCGTTTTTTTTTAAATTAAGGGCGACTATTTGCACGTGGAGAGCAGCAGCTTCTTTTTTATCTACGGTGCGTCGTTTGCTTCACTAACTTTTTCATCTTCGAGTGCCCTAGTCCGTTGACACACGCCGACGGTTAAGTCGCTGTCGACCTATTGAGCCCGACATATTGAAACGTCGGGCCACTAAATGTTTAGGACTTGGTCTGTGGGTCTGTATTTCTCAACTTTTTCACCCAACCAGACGGAGTTCCGTCAACTGTGTTTACGTTTAAAACATGCATCCCTATATAGTTCTTTTTGCAGTAAGGCGTCGTGTATATATGGCATTATTTAGAAGAATATAATTTATTATCTCTCTCTCTCTCTCTCTCTCTGCACATTTCGTGCATTTGCCTTCAGATCTATAACGTGAGCACACAGTTCTTTTTGGCATACCCCGCGAGCTGGTGTTTCACACTGCCAAACAGCGAACAAATAGGCACGTTCCGCAGACTCAACAGATGGCGTATTTTCGAGTATCGTCCTCCCGTGTCGGTCTGAAGCGGTTATGTGAACTTCATACAGTCAAATTTATTGATGACAATAACAAATATTTTCTTACTACCTGAAGACTTGACAACATAAATAATGGGCCTATCACCATAAAGTTCTTTTCCGGCGATTTTTATCCACGAGAGGCCCGTGTATAAGTAACTTTAAAAAAAACTTATGCACTTTTTTTTGGATCCGATTTAAAATAATTTGTGTTTCTGACGGGAATGAGCTGGCGGTGCCAGCTCATTCCCGCCGTCCCACCCAATCCCAATCCCACCCCCACCTACTGGGAGGAGCGGCTGACCGATGACACGGCCACTGGCCAGCAATCGCTAATGGACCGCGCCAAGGCGGTCGCCGCCACGCATGGGGCCCCGGACTAGGTGCTCCACCCGAGAGTTTGTCACATGTCGCTACAATAAAAGTTTATTCACTCACTCACTCAACTTGTCAAACATATAGAAGTCTGTTGCTTCCTTTATTTGATGAACAACAATTTTATTTGTCTGTGGGCTGGATGAGAACAAAGTACACACACAGTGGCGCGTGGCAGAACTATGACGATTGCGCACGCAGACCGCCAGAAAGTGGCGAATTAAGTAGCTGTAATGTCGAGTAGACTATGAAATACCACTTTGTTGTATTTAATAACAAATCACCAATTAGCAAGGCTGATGCTTATTTACAAATTGAATTGACCGGCATCTTGTCAAGAACAAGCATCAAACGCCAAACTATGCCAAAAAGGTGCACTTTAATGCGCTCTATTTTAGGTCATCTCCGAACTGAATGTGAAGGTCACTCTTTTCTGCATTATTATTCGCCTGTATCACGGCGCTCAGTGTAAACAATATTGGTCAGGAAAGCAAGCGTTGTGCTTGCCGCTCAGAGTTTCTATAAAAGGTAGACTGAAAGGGTTTGTCCTAAAACTTTCCTAACATTTTGAAACTAATATTGCTTTAGGCTCAGTTGCACCGTCATCATATACATTGTGAAAAGTATTTTATAATCTAGATTTCAGAATATATATGGCGAGAACATGCCCATTTCATGATTGTATGCACTAATTATTTTCTAAGTACAAGAGCACAGCAGGACTCTACTTTTAATATTGCGACGCAAAGGTCTACTAATCACACGTATTTTAGACGACCCAACAAACTGATAACCTTTAGATTCAGGTACAATATGTGCGACTGAGGTAAAAAGAAATAGATGTTGAGTTATATATGTTAACCTAGCTTTTCACTTACTGTTTCATCGAAATTAAACAACATAATTTATTTTTGGTATAAAAAAAAGTGGATTCAACAAATGATAAAAAGATATATAGTTACTCGTTTCACTCTTGAAAAAGTGCCTATTGTCAAATAAACGCGGAAAATATATTATCAGTTTAGCGGTTAAAACCGGTTCGAACCGGTTCAAACCGGTTCGAACCGTTATTTTTCGCTCCCCGGAACTGAACCGGAGCTGAACCGAAATCCGTGAACCCGAACCGGAACCGAACCGATAAAAATTTCGGTTCGACACACTGCTGACCACTGAAGGTGAGGACGAAACCTTGTTTTCATTATTACTGAGAATATAAGCTTATTCAGAAGGTATTTCACATGCAGATACGTAGAAGCAACCGTTTCAGTGTACATAACGTGTGTTTTCCAATAAACTTTGCATAGGTGCAGGAGATGTCGTCCAGAGCAGCAGCCCTGGCCAACTGATCAGCGAGGGCGAGCCCACACCGGCCAGCAGCAGTAGCATCGGTGGGCCGACATCATCACGGTGTCACACGCACCGCACTACGGAACAAGGTAAAAGCAATTGCATATTGGCGGAGAAGTGTTGCAGGCCATGTTTCTTACATATTTCGAACTGTCGCGTAGTAGCCATCCTTTCTAGGATAAAGTGTGTTCCCAGTACTTGTGCTTTCTTGGGAATCATGCAAAACATGTATCACCACGTTTTTAATCTAGCTTGGCACATGCCGCAGGAACATCCTGAAACAATGCAATGACTGATATCTTTGACAGATTTTTTATTTGCTTTTGAATGTAGCTTTTGAATGTGCTGCATAGCTTTTGCTGCATAGCTGCATAGCTTTTGAATGTCGCACCACAGCTTGATCCAGGGCACAAAGCACCACATGTTAAGCTACTGTGAAATCTGCAGTGGTTAAAATAGTCCATCAACCTGGAAAAACAACGTCCACAGATTCGACAGCGGTTCATCGAAGATTGATCCAAGTAAAACCTGGAAAAAAGAGAGCATTTTCAACTTAATGTGGGCACAGATGGATGAGGTAATGCAGAACGCAAAATTCTTCATTCTTCTACTTCGGCTTGCAAGTGAAATGGGGCACAATTCTGGAGGTGATGCTTGGAATGGGCGTCTACATAATGCCTTCGTTGCCCAACCAAAAAGGTGTGCCATCCTCTCAATGCCGAGTCAAAGCTTCGAGGCCGAGTGCTCCGCCTCCGATTCAGAGGTCAACTTGGGCCGTCTCCTTGTTCTACCGACAACAGCTTCAGTGACATGTCATTAGTTCCATTTTTTGTTTCTTCTTTTAGCTTCATTCTTCGAAAGCAAGGATGGGTAGTCCTCATTACTTCTCCAACTATATGAGCCTCTACAGCGTAGTATATAACATTCTTAATTCTTCTAGGTTGCCCGATAGAAAAAATTAAACCTTGTTTTTCGACCTGCATTGAAAGCTACATGTCGAAGAGAACTCTAACTCTGTGCAAATGTGACGCTTGTGGCGGTGATAACATACGAAAAATTTGGCACACGATGTTACCTGGATCAAAACACCAAAACTAACAAAGATTCTCTATGAGCTGTATGTCTCCCGAGGTGTAACATTCATCAAAGCGATAGAAATTGCGTGTGCCTGTGGCATTTATTTCACTGGAAAAATGTGTTAAACCAACATATAACCTTGTTCTCTTTCCTGCCACTCTTTTTTTTTCATTGAAATATATGTTCTGGGCACCCACAATGCCATGTCTTGGTTTGATGACCTCGTCCGTTCTATTCATCAATCCTTCGGCGCGGTTTCCACCATGAACACTTGATAACTCGCCCAACTTTCCCAAGTGGACGCTTGCTAATAAAGAAATTTTGTTTTTCGAATTTAGCATTCGATTCAGGTATCTGCTCTCAAACTTTTGTATTCTATCACCACCCATTCACACACAATTTCAGTTCTCAGTGATGTGTAGTCTATGTGACCCCCCCCCCCCAAAAAAAAAAAAAAAAAAAAAACTGAATTTTCTTTATCAAACCCTTCAGGTCAGTGACTGTGATGCTGATCCCTGTTATGAAATGAAGTATGCTTGTACAGTCATGCTTTCATTTCTTGAAGCTTGTCTTGAATCATTTGAAGTGTTGGTTTTGATGCTGTCTGGTGATGTTCAGGAAAACCCTAGTCGCATAAGTGACCAGCAAGTAATACAGAAGCAAAATGTCACACGTCTTGAGCTTTTGCCTCATCAGGAATAGACCACAGAAAGGCATACCGTAAAGTACCGGGAGAGCGCCCATCCCACTTTCACTGAAAACTGAGGTCCGGACAAATCGGTCAATTAACGAATAATTTTCAGAATTCCCAAGTTTGGGAAATGCTAATAGTGGTCACTTGAACGAATTGGGCGCTTCTGCGGTATTTTACGGTATGCAAAAAAACATGCATCTATATGTGAAAAATGTCAAATACTGTAAACGACTTATTTTTCCTTGGCTCAATATTTCGCGATTTCGGTCAAGGCTGAAGTTTTGGAATAATTTGCGGGTTCTAATTTTCGCAAATGCGGTGGGATCTCAATATAGATTTCGATGTATTTACATTTTACTGGCATTGTTCGTGGGACCTATTTTGCGCGAATTGTAGGTGATTCGCGAAACTTAAGTTTTTTACTGTATAGGTGGTGTTCACTGGATGCCATATTTCAGGTAACTGCTCACAGCACATGCTCAGGGGGGGGGGGGTTCTCGTCAGCTCTCGGGCAGTGACAAGAGAAGAAGGAAAGGAGAAACTCTCTTCTCACCGGGGCTTTCCTTTGTATGTCCCAGACTCAACCGACGTCTCTATTCTCACTCTAGAACAGTGGTTCTCAAATGGGGGTCCGCGAAGGCATCCTAAGGGTCCGCGAAGCCCTGCCTCATCAGTCAAGCCCGGCAATAATTTTTTTTTCACGTTCAAAAGGAATGTTTGTATCCGGGCGGGTTTTCTCGTGTGAACGTCAATAAGGGAGGTCTACTTCAAACTAGCCCTTAGTTATATTCATTTACTAAATTATTATTATATTTAACTTATACTTTTCCTCTCCTCTCACGACGAACGGGGTCCTCCATCATCTCCGCCGATCCACAAGGGGTCCGCGAAACATCGATGGTTGAGAACCACTGCTCTAGAAGATTATAGAATATTAACTTTCACTCAAAATACGGACAAAAGCATCTCTCCCTCTCTCTCTTCCCCAGTGGTTCGAAAGCAGCAGCGAGCTCAGCTATGACCGCCAGTGAATACAACCCATACCATTATTGAGAAGATATATCCATGCTTTTCAAATAATTAGGTGACTATGGACAAGTGTGTTTAATTTCAGATGCATATTATTTCATGAAAACAAATTACTGCAATTTCGTGAGTGGCTCGGGAGCAGAATACTTCAGAACTAAACAAACCCATGCAATTGGAGCAGCAATGTGCCGCCCAGTTGCCTGTGGGTCTGTCTGTTGCACAAAACATGTATTCAAGTAAGCTTAGTGAGAAACACACTGGAAAATCACAGGAATCAACACAAGTCATACATTTATATCTCAACATTTTTGTGGCTTTATAGAAGCCACAAAAATGGGTATCATATTTTGTTTCTATTTTTAATATTGAGTGTGTGCCTTCGATGACCCACTGCTTAGCTTATATTTGATGGTTGTGTCAAAACCATGGAAAATGGCACGTGACTACAGAGAAGAGAGTGAGCAAGACTCGAATTGGCCAGCTCTCGATCGGCGGTTTTCAGGCACAAAGAAGACAAATTTTGAGCCAGAAATTGTGTTCTGCGAAGTTAGGCTCTCATATGTCATGAACAAATAAAAATCTTGGCGAGCATAAATACCCTGTCAGTGTATCTTTAAGGATCGGGGTTGTACTAACTGCCCATCATTCAGATAAAAGCCAGCTTCCCAGGACAAATTTCTGAATGTAAGAACTGATTATTTCTCCCTTTTTCTCTGCTTCAAAAAGCTCTCGATCTTTTCAATGTCATGCACCCGCAGTGCCCAAGCATGTCGGCCGAAACCAGCTCACAAACTGGACATGAGAACAACATTACTCTGATGCTACCACTCGTCAACAATTTTTGAACAAATACTTATATGTGGTCTTTTGGCCAATGAGTACCATGAAAGATATTGCCGAATGATAAAAATTTTCAGAGCTATGCCTCATCTATATATAATTACAACAAGTTTGATGGTGTGTATAAAAAGCATAGTGGAAGCAACCAACAGTATCAATTTTGACAGTCTGGGATTGCTCTTATTTTCGTCGATGACAGCAAAATTAGAGTGACCAGTCTAGGACACCGATCAGGGGGCCATGTTTGACAAATGTTTCGTTGCTCCTAAAAATAAATGGAAGTGACGGAACTGACGATATAGCGTCCGATTGGTTAGAGGCTCAAATTTCAAAAGTTCTCTCTCTCGTTATTTGGGCCTCTAGCCAATCAGACGCGATATCGTCAGTTCCGTTTTTTTTAGGAGAAACGAAACATTTGTCGAACATAGCCCCCAGGTCGGCAAGAAGGCTAAGAGGGCAGTCACAGTAGCTCAACATTTATCGACTACTGCATCGGACGCAAGGAACACGGAGGCTAACCTTGCTTAAAGCACCTAGATGTTTTTGTTAGTTTTGCAAGGGGCGTCAAAACACCAGTGTACGCAAGTGGTGCAAGGGCCAGTGCAGTACTTCAAAGCAAATGGCAGTGAAGCCCTGAAATAAGAGGCACTTGGAAGTGAACGGCAGCACAGCACTCACTCATAGCACGTGTTTCTCGCGTTTGTGCAGCCATCGTTGTTGGCCCTTGTGAAAATGTGAAGCTTGAATTTTATCAAGGGGTTTTATCCTCGCCGACCATCAGACGGCTGGGAAGACTTCAGATTCATGTGAAATATAATGTGATTTCTCTTTTTGCTTATGATCCAAGAAGGAAAACTGAGGAGGAAGTAGTCGCAAAATTAGGCTGTAAACTCTTTAAGTCGTCCAAATATTTTTTTTTCCTTCGTCACTACTCAATGCGCGTTTTCTGCTTTTGTTTTCTAACTTAAAGTACTGCCAGAGTGTTAGTAAATAAGTGCAACATACAGCATTTTGCATAAAAGGACCACGCCCCAGCCGAAAAAGAACTATTTGTACTCTTCGAAAACAACACCATCAATACAGCCCCCACTGCAAGAGGCGCACATCAGGCCCACTTCAGACAGGACAACTTTTACAGCAATTTCGGGGTTGCTGGCGGGTTGTTCCCTAGCTCTCTTTACATCGTCATGAATTGCCCAGATCGGGTCCGGCTCGAAACAAACGAGCAACTCGGACAACTCGGAGACGTTTGAAGCGGCAGCAGCCAATCAGGGATGCGATATTTTCATGTACCACCCCTGTGGTGGTGATGATGATAACTAAAAACTTGCTTCTGGTTTGAAATGGGTCGTTTTTGGAAATAAACTGTTTTCGAAAGATGATTTAGTATTCTCAACGCAATTTAAAGATATAAAACATGTTTTTAGCATGTAACCGTGCGTCTAAATAGTTCAAGAAAACTTAAATTTCATGATGATGGTGGCAAGTCGTATCAATTTGGTTGCTGCGTGTGAACGCGGGCGGCCCGTGTTGCTGGGTGAAATTGCTCCGTCTAAAGCAGGCATAAGGCCCCCTTCAGACGGGGAAACTTTTCCAGCAATTTTGAGGTTGCTGGCCAGTTGTTTCCTAGCTTTCCCTAGATCGACACGAATTGCAGAGATCGGGTCCAGCTCAAAACGGACGAGCAACTCGAACACGTTTGAAGCGGCAGCAGGCAATCAGGGTCGCAATATTTTCATGTGACACCTCTGTGGTGGTGATGATGACAGCTAAAGACTTGGTTCTGGTTTGAAATGGATCATTTCTGGAAATGCAGAAAGAAAGGTTCAAGAAAAGGTGCAAGAAAAATCAAATTGAATGATGGTAAGTCGTAGCAATTCGGTTGCTGCGTGTGAACACGGGCGGGCCGTGTTGCTGGTGTTGCGACGTCAAGTTGCTGGGTGAAATTGCCCCGTCTGAAGCGGGCCTTACGGAATGTTCCGAGTGGCTTGCGAGGACGAAAATTGAAACTAAACCCGACCTCTCGCAGTTGAAGGAAATGGTCCTCGGTCGGTGAGGTTCAAATACGAGTGCCACCCCGCTAGCCGATATACCTTTAGCAGTCATGAATTCTGCAAAACACACCACTTAGCTAGGTGCCACCAAGCCGCCATCCGATAGAACTCAAGCCTTGTCCACCGATCTATACCTGATGAAGCTCCTTGATACACTCACCAAGTGCCTCGCTGCCTCTGGTGGGACCTTAACCTCTGCAGGACTTCCTTGCCGAAAGCGGTCCCGTATACCGTGCTCGACCTATTTGCAGTGTATTGGTTCTCCTGCATCCATCTCCTGCGATCAAGATCAGCCACAATCATGCTGTACGGATACGGTGTGCCCGCCGGCGGGAATATCCAATCTCCTTGCAAGCAAGGCCCTTCACTAGGGTTGCTCAGACGGCGTTGACACCCACGAACCGCGTCTGCCAGCCTCACATTGTTTTGTTGGTTTCTTCACAAATACCGGCGGCGCATCCCCAGCCCTGGCCTCAGCCCTGCCTGACCTAGCTCGTGAAAAACAATCTACGGTCATGCGGCGTCTTTGGAATGCGTTCGGTACGATAAGTGACTATTGAAACGTCGGTTGCCTCCATTCACTGAAGAGTTCTTCGATGTCCTCTTGCGTTGTTTCAACTCGCAGTGTGATTCTTAAAATGGGCACTTTGTGACGTATGAGTTGCTGCACCTTCATTCAATCTTCGAGACGCATCCCAGGACAGTTCTAGCGGTGTGTAAAACGTGGATACAGGATTCGACTTGTGGCCGTCACCTTGTCGAGTGATACAGTGGAGCACTGTTTACAGAAAGGACCGTGCTAATAAGTGTAGAAGTGTGCTCGTCGTGATACCGTTCCGATTACCCTTTTGGCGACGCCGTGACCTGGAGCTGGAACCTCCCACAAGCATGTCAAAGTGCTGCTATGCTGTGCGTACTGCCTGTCTGCCGTGAAAGCTGAGTCCTACGACTTGTCCAGCGAGGCACTGGTGCTCTTTAACAAATGACTTAAATGTGTGCATACTAGAACTCTTTTTAAGTTGTACCACTTACTGTGCGGTATATACCATGGAACTATTCCCAGAGTGGCCCAAGTTCTCGACAATTCCACGGGGCAGTGTGCTCAGTCAAAGTGTCTTCAACATGTGTCTTAATCATGGTATTGCCTCCCTGCAACTGCTGTTACGGACGACCTGATACTAGTGGTGCTAATCAACTTTAATCAACTTCGGCAGTCAAGCTCACCCCGGATCTCTCGCTGCTGTGACATTTGTTAAAATTCTGGCCCTTCACTGGAGGGCCAGGGTTGATCTCAACTGTGGCCGTCCAGTGGGTCGTCTGATTATATGCCTCCTAGGCAACGCTTGGAAACTGCAAGGTCACGAAACAGCACTGATGGGAGTTGTCTGCAAGAATTGTGCCATCGCCCTTCAATTGCTTCCTACCGTAAAGCAACAGCGTTCTTTCTTGGTGTTGTCTTCACCGTTCTGGCAATCCCTGTATGTGCGCTCATCCGTAACCCCCCTACCAATTGTGACAAGCTCGAAAACTTCTGTAGGCATGCCACTCGCCACCTTCTCTACCAGTAAGGTAGAGCAGTGCCTATGTGTTTGACTGTGAATTACAAACTTTTACTTAATTTCTAACCTGTGTTTCGTCCCCCCCCTTTTTTTGTTGCTTTCGCAGGGTACTATAGAATTCTTAAAGGGATACTAGAACAAAATTTTGGCGCTTATTTTTTGGTTCTATATGTGTTGTATCACGTCGGACACACCAATATCTTGTTAAAAAAGACACGAAAATGAATTTTAAAATGAATTAAACGATTAGCAAAGAGCACCTGGTGAATGTCGCTAACGCCTTGTTTGTAATGCCCGTCTAGGTATTTTGATGACTGGAACGACTAGGCCATCCTCTCAACGTCAGCCTCGCCGCTGCTTTGCTCGTCCCTAGACGAACTACGTCACGATTGCGTCGGGTGTCGCATGCTCTGCTGGCTGCTCTTAGAGCACTTGCCAGATTGGGCCGTTTAGAACAAAAAATACAGCCACAAGGCTGAAAATACAAACGTGCGATTGTCATTTATAAATTTTGTGGATTATATTCAACCATATATTTTTGAGCACGACGGGTATATTTCAAATTTCATTGAAGTATCCCTTTAATATGGACCCGTGGTTTTCCTATTATATGAAATTGCTTTTAGCAGGAGAAAACGACAAAAGTACTTTTAAATTTTAAATGCTTTAATCTTCCGTGCCCCAGAAATAAATATTATTCTATTCAACCAAACAAAAAACAAATTTTATGTTCGTTAATTAAGAAACGGACACAGAGTCCCTCAGAATTACGACAAAGTGTTTGTAAAATTACGGAAATTTTTTACAGTGTAGCCTAACGCTGTGCTTTTGTCGTGCCGATCAATGTTGCGTCAGAAACAGATTGGAGACAGTTCACTGCACAACGTTGCGATTTTCGTGTCTGTACTACACTGATACAACGTTGCTTAAGCAACATGTCGCGCGCTGCAGTTGCGCAACATTCAAATTATGCCGCCTAGCAAACGTTGTACCTTCAACCTTTTTCCAACTTTTAGCACACGGTTTCCTAGGCAGCATGGAGTTCGAAACAGTAGCCTAACGCTGTGCCTTTGTCGGGCCGATCAATGTTGTGTCAGAAACAAATTGGAGACAGTTCACAACACAACGTTGCGATTTTCGCGTCTGTACTACACTGACACAACATTGCTTAAGCAACATGTCGCGCACTGCAGTTGCGCAACATTTAAATTATGCCGCCTAGCAAACGTTGTACCTTCAACCTTTTCCCGACTTTTAGCGCACGGTTTCCTAGGCAGCATGGAATTCGAAACAGTAGCCTAACGCTGTGCCTTTGTCGGGCCGATTCAATGTTGCGTCAGAAACAAATTGGAGACAGTTCACAACACAACGTTGCGATTTTCGCGTCTGTACTACACTGATACAACGTTGCTTAAGCAACATGCCGCGCGCTGCAGTTGCGCAACATTTAAATTATGCCGCCTAGAAAACGTTGTACCTTCAACCTTTTTCCGACTTTTAGCACACGGTTTCCTAGGCAGCATGCAATTCGAAACAGTAGCCTAACGCTGTGCCTTTGTCGGGCCGATCAATGTTGCGTCAGAAACAAATTGGAGACAGTTCACAACACAACGTTGTGATTTTCGCGTCTGTACTACACTGATACAAAATTGCTTAAGGAACATGTCGCGCGCTGCAGTTGCGCAACATTTAAATTATGCCGCCTAGCAAACGTTGTACCTTCAACCTTTTCCCGACCTTTAGCGCACGGTTTCCTAGGCGGCATGGAATTCGAAACAGTAGCCTAACGCTGTGGCTTTGTCGGGCCGATCAATGTTGCGTCAGAAACAAATTGGAGACAGTTCACAACACAACGTTGCGATTTTCGCGTCTGTACTACACTGATACAACGTTGCTTAAGCAACATGTCGCGCGCTGCAGTTGCGCAACATTTAAATTATGCCGCCTAGCAAACGTTGTACCTTCAACCTTCTCCCGACTTTTAGCGCACGGTTTCCTAGGCAGCATGGAATTCGAAACAGTAGCCTAACGCTGTGCCTGTGTCGTGCCGATCAATGTTGCGTCAGAAACAGATTGGAAACAGTTCACAAGACAAAGTTGCGATTTTCGCGTCTGTACTACACTGATACAACGTTGCTTAAGCAACATGTCACGCGCTGCAGTTGCGCAACATTTAAATTATGCCGCCTAGCAAACGTTGTACCTTCAACCTTTTTCCGACTTATAGCACACGGTTTTCTAGGCAGCATGGAAATCGAAACAGTAGCCTAACGCTGTGCTTTTGTCGTGCCGATCAATGTTGCATCAGAAACAGATTGGAGACAGTTCACTGCACAACGTTGCGATGTTTGGGTCTGTACTACAGTAATATCATGTTGCTTAAGCAACATTTCGCGCGCTGCAGTTGCGCAACATTTAAATTATGCCGCCTAGCAAACGTTGTACCCTTAACCTTTCTCCAACTTTTAGCACACGGTTTCCTAGGCAGCATGGAATTCGAAACAGTAGCCTAACGGTGTGCTTTTGTCGTGCCGATCAATGTTTCGTCAGAAACAGATTGGAGACAGTTCACAACACAACGTTGCGATTTTCGCGTCTGTACTATACCGATACAACGTTGCTTAAGCAACATGTCGCGCGCTGCAGTTGCGCAACATTAAAATTATGCCGCCTAGCAAACGTTGTACCTTCAACCTTTTACCGACTTTTAGTGCACGGTTTCCTAGGCAGCATGGAATTCAAAACAGTGGCCTAACGCTGTGCCTTCGTCGTGCCGATCAATGTTGCGTCAGAAACAGATTAAAAACAGTTCACTACACAACATTGCGATTTTCGCATCTGTACTACACTGATACAACGTTGCTTATGCAACATGTCGCGCGCTGCAGTTGCGCAACATTTAAATTATGCCGCCTAGCAAACGTTATACCTTCAACCTTTTTCCAACTTTTAGCACACGGTTTCCTAGGCAGCATGGAATTCGAAACAGTAGCGTAACGCTGCGTGTTTTTCGTGCCAATCACTGTTGTGTCAGAAACATATTGGGGATTGTTGCGCAAAATTTCCCAACGCTCCCACAACATTCGGAACATTCTCGAAACATATCTACAACACATCAATGTTACTTGGGGACATTTCATAAAACTTGCGGCCATGGGGTGGAGTGACGAAGGTATGTCCCTTCAAGGGTGTATCCACGTTCTAGAAGAGACATATTCTGTTTCGTGCCCAAAGTCGTCCTTGAAGCAAGGACATGTATCCATGTCCCATAAAACAGAGAAAAAGGCGTGTCTTCTTTGTGCATTAATCTTCATCGGCAGAATTGTGGACTCATCGGCTTTTCAACCTTTGTTCTTAGAAAGCGAGTTATTCTCGAAGGATATAATGAAAAATCAAGTAAATAGATAAATAGATAGATAAAAAAAGCTTTCTTTTAGGCAAGAACAAATGGGAAACAAAGTATCTGGTGGTGGAATACAGCCGCTTATCTTACTGGAAGCAAAGAACACTAATTACTACCTACTCAAGTTTTGTTATGTTCTATGATTCAATATTCAAATTTTTGGTGAAATAGTGACCAAGGTAGTAATTTTATTTCTGGTGATTCGACAGCAGCGTCGAAACAACTCGGGCGAGAGAGAGTAAATGATACAAAACACACTATAATGCTCCGAAATTCGGTGAAGTAAAATTCGATGAAACGGCGTCAAGCGATTCGATGAAAGGGTTTTCGATGAAACGGCGTCAAGCGATTCAATGAAAGGGTTTTCAATGAATCGGCGTTCGATGAAAGGTCCACTTATTCAATGAAACGGTGTTCGATGAAATGTCCGCTACCCTATTTTTCGTCTCTGGAGAGCCACGGCATTGTGGAAAGGCAGCAGCCCGTACCATGGAGGCCCGCGGTGCCGTATCTAGTGAACATGATAATGTGATGAGTATATACGAGGTTTGGACAATACTTTTCGCACTCAGAACTGTGGCTTATGTAAGTTGATTTTCCCTCAACTTTTACTGATGACCACAATATTAATATTAATACTATTCTGTTAATTTTTTTCCTCATTTTTAAACGGCGATTTGTTTCGTGGTTAAATGGAGTTCAGAAACCTTCATTTGCAGTTGGATATGTCAAGTTAATAAAATATGCAAAGATGATTCTGTCTTTTTATTTTTTTTAATAAATGAAGTCCATTGTTAGAACAATGAAACGTGAGAGCAATTACTTATTGCGCTGACAATGACCCCGTTCAGCTGCCATCTGTTGATAGTCTCCAGCTATGGCACAAGCCACCTAAAATGAGTAGCCTTCCAAGTCTCCCGCAACCAGTCCTCTAAGTGACGACGATCCCCTTTGGAATGGTTTAACCTCTTCATCTTTCATACCAATATGTCTGCAAACACAGGCATTGCAAGTACTTTGGAGTGCTAGCAAAATGGGCATGTGAATACATTGGTCATGCGAAAAGTCGAGGACAGATGAAGCGTACAATTTTAACTTTTAACTCAAGAAAACAAACTATCTCTGCATGTACCGTGTTTGTGTGCTTTTCGCCAAGGAGTCAAACACGAAAGCTGAGTCATCCGACATTCCTTGTTTGTCTATCTCATAGTATTTTGTTCCCAACTTAGTTAACTTTTAAAAAGCAAGTATGCAGTCTGTGCTCTACGTCGTGAGCGCCGGGTGGGTCAGTGAACTTGACAAAGAGGTAGTCTATCCAGTGTCTTCTTTTGCTTGTTTTCGTTGGTCGCTGTTTGTTGCACTAGTAGAATGGTTGTTCATTTGTTGCCCTGTGTAATGGTTGTTTGTGCTGGTGGAATGAGGCTGTACTAATTTTGGTGCATAACCCCAGTGCATATGATGGCAAGGGGATGTTTTGCTACCATTCGTACAACAATGATCCAGTTAACTCATTTATACCATTCCACTATGGTGACATAAGTCAAAATAATGTCCAATCCTTCACCTACAGTATAGTCGTGTTACAAACAAATTGCGGCTATTCGGCTTACACATGGTATACACGAACAGCTCTGTTACGTCACGGCGCGGTGGTGGCGCGTCGGGCACACATCCGGTCTGGGGCTGTGGGCAGAAGTCACCATGCAGGACGTGCATTCCTGCAATGTTTTTGAAGAAACCAGACAAAACCTGCCTTCTCGTCAAAATACCACGACCACGACTGTGCCAAAAGAGTCGGGGAACGTTTGAAGTTCAGTTTTTATGTGTTTTCTGCCTGCTCGGTTCATCCGAGAACGTGGATGGGGCCATGAAAAAGGACAACCAGACTCCGTTGAACTATGATCGCTTGTTCGGGAAGCACTTTGGGTTGATTTCACGAATACTTGTGGTCGTCAGATTTATTTGTTTTGTTTCAACATGAAAGCGGGAAAACCGCAAAGTTGTATGGACCGCCTGCAAACTACGATCAGTGCTTCTTCAGTTCGAACTGTCGTCTGCTCTCGAATGTTTCTGCTTGTTGTCGTCTGCTCGTTCAAACAACAGCCGCACGTAGACCAAACGTCCAGTCATTGCGATAAGAAGTTGCAGGACTCGAAATACTTTTAAGTTTGAAGCGTGGTTGGAATAAATAGCCTCGGTGTAAACAGTAGCTACAAACGCATGTTGATAATTGTTACCAGTGGCCATCACAGACTTGTTATGCCCGATTCACTTGGTCAGATTCTGCGGGGGATTTTCAGTATTGACGTTGACATCTCAACTACGGTTCACGCTTTCGCGGCCCGGGCGACGTCATGACTGAAAATAGCGAGCAAAATCTCAGCGTGGGAATCAGGCTTTACCGTCCATTCTGTGACACCCACGCGGAATGAATCGCCGCACGTCACATTATTCACACGAAGTTTTGTGGTGTAACGAGCCTTGCTAATTTCGCTGAGGCCGCCACAGTAGTCAGACATTGCCAGGAAGATGTTAGAATCGACCATTTCAGCGCGAAAAAGAGCATGGGGACTGACGCCGACAACGTCGCATTCCAATGGTTTGTCTACGGGCGCAGCAGCTTTTTGCCCACACTCCATCGCCCCGGTGGCATCTGCTGGAGGCGCTCCCGTTTGTTTGTAAACATGAGTTGGCGTATACACATAGATTTCCTACGCTCGTCTTTTCTGACTGAATAGCTAGCATCGTTCAGTGTGTTTGTCACCATGCAGTGGTGTGTTGCGGTGGAGCGACAACTATGTAATACGCATTGCAATTTTGCATACTTTGCTTTGCTGCAGTGCACCCATGTACTGAGGGGAAGACACCCTTCCAGACTGGCGTGTTACTCGGTTTTTGAATAAAGGCTTGTTCACACACTTGCGACTTTTAATGCGAATAGCATTCTTTGGATACTTCACGCACTTTTCGTCTATGTATCCTATCTATCTATCTATCTATCTGGCTATCTAACCTCTTACGCCGCGGGTCGATAAATAAATAAAAAAGACCGTCGCCGGCTGGGATTCGAACCGTTGACCCTTTGATCAGCAGGCAGACGCGCTAACCACAGAGCTATGAAGGCAGTCATTCAACGCACTCTAAACGGTTGTTTATATCTTTACCATAGGACGCGTTTTACAGCGCTGTCACAGCTACCGGTGCGCGCGCGTTCCATGCACGAGGGCTCATTCCGCTCTCGTGAGGCTGAGCACGGCCGCTAGCTCACCCTCTCCCGCGCTCGGGAGAGGGTGATGTAGCGGCCGTGCTCAGCCTCACGAGAGCGGAATGAGCCCTCGTGCATGGAACGCGCGCGCACCGGTAGCTGTGACAGCGCTGTAAAGCGCGTCCTATGGTAAAGATATAAACAACCGTTTAAATACCGTTGGTTGAGACTAGCTGAGACGCCAGAAAGTCTGGTCAGTACCATTTTGAGTGTTTGTGCGTATGGCGCGTGCTTTGCTCGCCTTCCTAAGTGACACAAACGCACGTGCTGGGCTGCGGAGATCGTGCGCAGGGCTGTGAAAGTGTCAACAAATTTAGAATCGCCTCAAGAGTGGGCTGGCGTATCTAGAGTGTGCCGGCCTATTCGCATTAACGTAGATAATCATTCCCAAAGGATGGGTTCTGCTGATTTTTAGAACCGTGCCCCTTAAAACCTTTTAAAATCTCTTACTCTGGGAAAACATACTGTTTAAAGCTGTGCCAAACATGCAGTGCATCTTTTTGCAGCTGCATTTTAAAACCCTGTTGCTGAAGCAAAGTTTATGATTGCTGATATCGGTCTCCCTTTATGTCTATGCTACATATATACCACTGCCTGGTTGCCAGTTTTTGTCGCAATAAATTTTTGTCGCGCAATAAAAGCACAGGTCGAAGCAGCTGCCGTTTGCGCTTTAGTACCTTCTCCAGTAGAGCACAAAAGAGCTAACATCGGGTATAAATATCTTTCGCCGGCGGCGTGAAAATGCACTTCTCCATCGCTACTAGAAGCGGGGAGCGCGATTGACTCTTGCAGAGGCGCGACAGTGTAATGCAAAGCACAATTCACACGTGCACCGCTTGTGTTCCGTTGGCGTCTCACATACATACCTTACTGGAGCGATTCCTGTTGAGGCCAGCAACGGGCAAACGATGTTACACCCGTGAATACTGCCAAGCGGCGAGTTGGGTACCGCGGTAGGTAAGACGAAGACTAAACAACACCGCAGCAGCGCGTCGGGGGAATGTTAAAATTAGTACCTACACTGGGCGTTTTAGCGAAGCACAAACGAGCTGGGTTTATTTCCAGACCGTAAATAACTTCGGAACGCTGGCTGCGGTCGCGGATTCTTAGGCCTGAACACAGCCTTGCGTCCTGGCGTACGTGAACGCTACGGCATAAAGCGTAAAGCGGCCGTAGCGTGCTGTCCAGTCAGCATTGAGACATGTGCGCGTATGTTATCCACTCTCACACCAACAATATCTTCCAATATCTAGAACTGCACCACTGCACTTTCTCGACTGGGGCGTGGAATATTCCAAAACGGGAGTCGTCTGCTCAACGGCGGTAGCGGGGGCGGGGGGGGGGGGGGAGGGGGCTGCACGCAGCTTAGAAGAGCCCGTAGTGCAGGGGTACCACGTGACAGCGTCAGCCGCTCGCGGTATGCTTCCCTCCTCCCTTTTCTCCTCTCCCTCCTTCTTTTTCTCTCCCGGGGGCTTTGCCTGCGGGTTCTCCGAATACGCGCCCAGGTATGGTAGTCCGGGTGGAGCGATGGAATAACGCTCGCTGTTGCGTCATCGAAGGTGAGCGGGACGGCTTGAGTGGCATCCATCGACCGGGAAGCGAGTAGAAACTTGGTCGAAATGGGCAGAACTACAGATGGTGTTGCCCGATGACGACGATTCGCACTCTACGAGATGATGCTCCGGCGGACACAGACCGGGTGAGACCGTCGCTGATTATTTTTCTGACAAGAGCTTCATCTGCTCGAAGAGTGACGTCAAGGAAATGACTTTACAATGGCGCAGTCTTACAATTGCGGAACTTCGGAACATGAACCACGCTGTGATTTTGCGGCTTCAAGCAGCGACGTTCGCAACGTTTTTCAAAATTTTGGAAAAACTTGCTGATTTTTTTTTCTTGAAATCACTCGTTTCAGAAGAAGCAGTCCGCAAGGAAAAGTAAGAAACTATGGAGGACAAGCTTCTCAAAAAGCTTTGCCAGTAGCTGAAAGGTCACAGGGTATGTATAAAAGCATTTTTGTTAGAAAGTGTTAGTTTTATGGAGAGCATATCAGTATTCATATAATGTTGTCATATTGGTGCTTGGTTAGATATATTTTTATCAATGTCATTTTTGATTTGTAGGTGTACTTATCATTTATTCATTCATGCCAACTGCAAGCTGTTCAGACCACTGAAGTAATTGGAGACTGTAGATATATTGGTTGCATAACCTTTACACTGTGAGGGCAGATGACATGTGATGTTATTTTCCTCAGCATTAGAAAAAATTAATGTACAACGGGAATGCAACTTTGCGCGTTTGTCAGAGTTCACGTCTGGGAAGCAGTTGCTTAGGACTTCCAATGTTATACTTTGTTGTACAACTCTGATAATCTATCATTACTGCTTATATTTGCTGTTTATAGCTTGGCGCATCTTCTGGGGACCCTGCAGAGGACGTTGCATCGCAAGCTCAAGGGCCTGTCTTCGCTGTACCTGCCCTGGCTTCTGCTGAAGAGGCCGAAGCTAAGTCCAAGAAGGCCCGGACTAAGGAGGGCAAGACCAGGGCCGGCGGGACCTGGGCCAACGATGTCGAGACCAGGGCCAGCGAGCCTGAGACCGGGGCCGAAGCCAGGGCTAATAAGATCAAAGCCAGGGTCAACGAGGCTAAAGCCAGGGCCATGACAATGAGGTGGAAGCCAGGGCCAACGAGGACGAAGCCAAGGCCACCGAGGCTGAAGCCAGGGTGGACCAGGTTGAGACCAGGACGGACCTGACAGGGGGACGCTGAGGCTAGGGCGGCCGAGGACAGAGCACAGGAGGTCGAGGCTGTAACGTAGCGTCCTCTGCATCCGGAAGTAAGGTGAAACAGTATAACCTCTTTGTCCAGGCCTAACTGCCCGATGTCGCAAATACGCGACATAACAGATTTTTTGCTTAGGAGTTCATTTGCGCCAAAAATAACTTTAGTAATCGATTACATATGAACGTTTGCAGGTACGTCCTCTGAGCGCCTCCATCTTTCTAGCTGGAGAGCGCGTGAGCTGCGCCATAATCCAATTACGATGCCTTGAAGCGGCGTTGTTGTCGGACTATGGCGCGGCCCACAGTGCACCTAAGTACCCCCGGCAAGCAAGATGGCGGCGCCTGTAGGCCGTACTTATAAACATGTATACAAAGCAAAAAATAAAGTTTAAAACATTTTTTATGAACACATTACTTTAATTTCCTGCGTTAAATGGTTGAGAAACTTCTTCGCATCCCGAAATGAGTACTACTGCTACTGCCATTCTCTGATTCTGCAAGTTTTTTTTTTTTTTAATTTAAATTGAATGCTTGTACAAGAAAGACTTTTTCGAAATCAGGGTAGCTGACGGTGGAGCACTGAATTGTAGTGTGAGAGCCGACCCTGCTTGGGTTTGGAGTTTTACTGTCTCTATGTTTACACACATTGTCCATTTTCATGCCTCAATTTGCTGTTCTGCACAGGAATAACATGTGCATTGCTCTTTAAAGTTGCAGCTGTACCTAGGTGAAATGAGGCCGCTCATAGTATGATAAGATGAAGTGGCAGCAGCAGCCTGTCTCGATTTGAGAGCTGTTTGCGAAGCGGCGTGTTGACAGTGAGTGCCCGTGTTGATAGCAGTGAAATATGCTCAAAAATACTGAATGTGCACTAGAAGAGAAATTTTGAAAACAAAAGTGACAGGCACTGAACTGAGCTGACTAAGGTCAGGGAATGAGATTTGAGGGGTATTGGGGTGCGAAGCAGTCTGAAGGGAGAGAAATATTTCTAGTGCAAGTTAAAGGGCTCGGACAATTTCACAAATGGTTTCTTTAAGGTGAGTATACACATGTCCAGCATGGTATTTCAGGCTTCGATTTCACAGCTTCATGCTTTCCCACCATTCATATGAAAAGTTCGAAGTCTAGGAGCACGTTTGGTGCAGTGTCTGCTTTAATCGTCTGCACTTTCAATTTTCCTTAATGTCAAACCAGGTGTCACTTGTGTGTAACTTTAAAGGGCCTATGATGCCAGTGTTCACTGTTGTTAACCAGTAATTTTCTCATAATTTGATGCTTCCTACCGGCAGGTGTGGCATCCCTTGTTGCGGCTATGGAGACTCGTGGAGTGGCAGGCCCTGTGGCTCCAGAGGATGCTGTGGAGAACATGGTATGTAACAATTTTCTTGCTTCACATCACGGTTAAAGGTTTGAATCTTTTATCTTGTGTATTTCATAACCGCAATGGCTCATTCACATCAAATTTTGACGCCGGGCGTCAAAATTTGAGCAGATTATTTCGATGCTTGAACCAAAATCGCAGACTTTTAACGCTGGGTGTCAGAAGTCTGTAGAATATTCGGTGGCAAGTAAATCAGTCGAAGACCTTTTGATCTTTTTTTCTGCTGGAGAAATTTTTTTAGTTAGAACAGAAGGCATGAATTGTATTGCCAGATGTCACATTAGGAAATGTCAGCTTATGTACAGCAGGATAACGAATTTCCGTGACGCGAGGAAGTCTTGTGCAAGGCTCTGTCACGTGCCTCCTCAGATTGCAATGGCCTTGCCGCTTGCCTCCCTTATCTTGCTCGGCCTTTTTCTGTCGTCAGCTAAAGCCGGTTTGCGACAGCACACTGCCTTTAGGTGCCAGCGGAGGCAGGTGCAGCTTTTGAAAAAGGTCTATTGCATCCTTTGCGATATAGCAGACGTTCACAGATCATTTTAAATCTCGCTTAGCAGACGATACATCAATGTCTTTTTTGTTGTGTTTTCGTCGGTGATTGACACTTCATGGCAGGCGAAACCAACACAACCTAGACGAACTCGAGGCTTTAGTATCGATTTTCAATGTCACGTAAAAGGAGTCAGTGCGAAGCGCGGATTGAACACGAGTGTCATGTCAGCCTTGACTGCCCAATAGGTGAGAACACGAGTCACACCTGAACGATGATGCTTCACTAATGTTTAATCTTCACATCTGTGCTCTGCTGTCTTCCTTTTGGTCACAGAAAATCGAGTTCGTTGACTCCCCAAACTCTTCTTTTTCTCGCACTGGCAGGCAACATGTTTGCAAACAGTCTTTTAGCTACTTCACTCCCGCCAAGACGAAAATCAGACCCCGTGCTGTGGACAGCTGCCGTTCGATGCTCGCATATTTCTTGGATGTCACTGAGCAATGAGCATAGGTAACCTACTCGAAATAATGCATGGTGTTTGTTAAAAGCTGACCTCCTAACTTCCTTCACCGACGCGCACTGGCACGGCAGAATTGTACTAGGGAAACTGATTTCTCAGGTACTACATCATACGGGCACGGCAGGGGGTAGTAAGCCTGAACAGTTCGGTCTTTTTTTGGCGAGCAAATTCGGTCGGCAGCAAGACTTCTTTTTAGAAGCGTGAACGAACCATAAGTTCTAGCAAAAATGTGCCTATAGAGAGGTTCAACTATTAGAACCATAGCTATACTTACTGCCCTTATAATGTGAGGCCTAATTGTCCACATTCCACCAGGATGTGTGAAGAGGCGGGAATCTGTGGAAGAAGCTTAGCAATGCTAAGGCAAAGATAGGTAATGGTTCTTTAAACAGTGCTAACTGTATTGTTGGTGTCATTTCCAAGTTATGTCGCGTTTTCTCGGTTTCTGTCACATCCTTAAATCTCAGTGATTTGCTTTTTTCATGGTTTCCAAGGTTTCAGCGGACCCGTCCTTGTTCTTTAAAAGGTTCTTTTTTTATAAAATGCTGTATATGCCTGTTCATGCAGGCTTAAGCCATCCCAACAATGTCAGGACTGCTTTTTGTTGATCATTTTCATAACCTAAATATAATTCTGTTAGAACCCAGGGAACAATTTCTGCAACTGAGATATATCCCCCATTGCCTCTAAGCACGCCTTATGAATTCTGGGAACTGGATGGAAATAGTGTATTAGGTTCACTATCTTTCGATGATGTTCCGAGTGATGCTGCCGCACTCCACGAATGCGGCCACCGGAAGTTCTCATTGAGCCACTTTAGGGCGCGCAGCATTCAACCGGGTGAGGCGTTTTCAAAGCTGGAGGATATAGTGGTGCCTCGATTATATGACTTTCAGGAGACTGCGCGAAAACATTGGATAATCCAAAAAAGAACAGTTACGGTGCTCAGCCTCATGTGACAAAGTTATGCAGAACTTCTAAATAGCCTTTAAGCTGATAATCTGATAAAATCTGAAGAAGCTAGAACCCTCATGCAAATATGAATGTAACCTAGAAATTATGTATTAGAGGTGCCAATCAATCTTTATTATAACCATGGAGCTTCAAAATAAATCAGTGAGTTTCTGCTGACTCGTCCAGTCGTGCGTAAACCGGGGACGCATAATTGGGGTTTTACTGCATCCACTGTGGGACACATTTCATGCTCAATCGCATAATCTGTAGAAGTTTTTTTAAACATTTCTGGGCGTTGCCTTTAAGGACTAGCATTTTCAAAATAAAGAACCCATGAAACTGCTTCTATAAACGACGCAGTTCAAGCCTGGAATGTGCTCGACAGTGGATGTTTTCTTCAGCTTCGATAATACTTCCCTAGTCGACCGCTCCATGCTGCAAGATTGCCGATTCAGAGCTTCCGGAGGCTGCAATCACAGAGTGGTGAAGCGTAATTATAGTTGGAGGCACATACTACAGTTCATGTGCAAGTTCTCTTAAAGGGACACTTGCATGGCTGTTGGGGATATTGATTACTATTAGCTAATGGAGGTGTAAAAGCGGCGAAAATAACAAAGACTAAGGCGAAGGTAGAGAATTGTCTACCTTCGTCTTAGTTTTTGTTGTTTTCGGCGCTTTTACGCCTCTAATAGCCAATAGTAATCAATATTATTGATTACTATTAGCCTTAGCACACTCGCAACTGTTGTTTATTTGGAAAGTAAATTTACTATATAGGCCCTTAGGCCAGCCTAGCCATCATCACTTCGCGCAAACCATTTTTGTTTAATAGGGCGATTGATGCCTCAATTACACACTCTTTTCCTTTCTCCTAAATATCATATTCCTCATGCAGTTCTCTGCTTGTTTTGTCATTGTATTTGGCAAGAATCTTAACATCGTGTAACACCAAGGAACAGGGGCATCTACTGCAGTGAAATGCGAGGTGGCCAGACAGGCTAGCTCGCGTGGCAGCCGCGTGCTCACGGGTACGTTCATTCATACACCTCCCCATTTGGTCAATATACACTGCTCCTCATAATAGTGGTATCTGATACACAATGCCTAAGGCACACTCAACAAATTTAATCTTGGGATTTATGCTGCAAGGCTTAGGCGGCTGCTCTGGGCTGTTGATTCTGTGGCAGAGCCGAGCCATCTGATTGGGTGCCAAGAACACCTCAGGAATGCGGTAGCACTGACCGACTTCCCTTAATTGTGTGACACTGAGTAAGTATGGTATCACAGCTAGTCTTACATTGGACCTCTCACGAGTGGGTTTGTTTATGCAGAAGCAAGCTACCTGCAGATGTGTATAATTCAGGTCGCAAAAAGCCTGTTAAAAAATTGAGGCATAAACGAACCCGCTCGTGTGAGGCCCAATGTGAGACCAGATGTGGTAACACTCAGTGTCACACAATTTATGGAAGCCGGTCAGCGGTACCGCATTACTATGATGTTCTCGGCACACAATATGGTGGCTCGGCTCTGCCACAGAATCAACAGGACCAAGCCGCCGTCTTAGCCTTGCAGCATAGAACACAAGGATAAAATTGCTGGGTGTGCCTTGGGCGTTGTGTATCAGATACCAATATTGTGAGAAGCAGTGTATATTGGCCAGATGGGCAGGTGTGTGAATGACCGTGCCCGTGAGCACGTGGCTGCACGTGAGCTAGCCTGTCTGGCCACCTCGCCATTCACTGCAGCAGATGCCCCTGTTCCCCGTTATTGCATTATGTTAAGATTCTCGCAGGTACAATGACAAAACCAGCAGAGAATTGCATGAGGCATATGAAATTTGGGAAAAGGGAAAAGAGCGTGTAAGTGAGGCATCAATCGCCCTATTAAACATAAATGCTTTGCGCCGAAGTGATGATGACTAGGCTGGCCGATGGACCCTATATAGTAAATGTTATTTCCTAATAAACAACAGTTGCGGATGTACCTTGTGTTGTCTACCTTCGTCTTCGTCGTTGTTGTTTTTGGTGCCTTTAAACCTCTAATATAATTAACAAACTAGCCCTGTTCATCAAACACTTCCTTACCACCAACATGTCACAGCCATTCGTGCACATGAGCTCATCTAAAAGGCATTCATATGAATGTAATCACCGTATTTGGTTCTAATTGTGTGTTTCAGATAACCTTAGGAGACATTGCGGTTCCTGAAGCGCAGTTAAAGCATGTCGACACGAAGCAGAAGCCCATTTACGCCCAGAAACTCGCGGTCATGGTATTTGGAACCGAGATCCTGACAAGCTGCTGCCTTACTGGGTCGGCAATGAAGGAAGGCTTCCTAAAGAGAGAGTTAAGGGCTTGATAGGTGAGTAAATTGCCGTAAAGAAGAAATGGCAAGGCACTATTGCAATCAAACTTAACAGGAACAAATTCTAAGTCTACTCTTGACATATGTTGGACTTAAATACTGGACGAAAGCTCACCGGACAGAAGCTCACCGGTCAAAAGCTCACCAGGTGAAAATTACATGTTCGTCTTAACATGAGCGCATACAACGTAGGTGCATGCGTGCGACACTAAAACACAACGATGAATGAAATCTGATAGGCACATAGTTTGTTGATTAGAGTGGAAACAAGTTTATTTATCGATTGGTTAGAAGCAAATGCAGTCCCCTACTGCCTCCAGCAGTCTTGGTAGATCTTGGTGTACCTGGAACCCCTTGCAAACATTTTCCAGACGGTTCTGGCATACCTTGAGTCAACCCAGATTGATCTTATCAGCTTCAGCTCCACTCACTTAGGCGACCTGAATTTTGGTCCCAAATCGTTGCCTCTGTACCTGTTATGGCTTACCTGTCGACACCGTTGCATAAGATGGGGTACCACTTGTTCTAAAAATAGTGCAATGTCCATTGCATCCGCACTTCGGCCCAGCTCGTGATTCACCGGGTAGCCAAAAAAAAAAAGGTGAGCTATTGTCCGGGTCTGCGAAAAAAACGGGTGAGCTTTTGTTCGGTGAGCTTCTGTCTGCCCTATTGAAAAAACCACCACAAGCTGGTCCCAGCATCCCAGCTTCATGCTGGGTTATTGCCCCAGCATGCCCAGCACAAGCTGGTCCCAGCATCCCAGCTTCATGGTGGTCCCAGCATCCCAGCTTCAAGCTGGGTTATTGCTCCGGCATGCCCAGCTTGCCGTGGTGGTCGAGCTGGTTGGATGCTGGGTTTGGTGGGTGAATGCTGGGCAAATGCTGGGTCATGCTGGGTGAACTGCTCATGCTGGTTAGGCTGCTGTACTTCTCCACCAGTTTAAATGAATACAAAGGATAAACGAGCCAAACTCTCTAGAAAAGCCAGCTCGGAATCTAATTTATTATTTTCGTATTCGCGGTCTGCTCACATGAGCTCAGATGCTACACATTTACTGCGCTGACACAGTAGTAACCGGCGCACAGACAGTGGTTCTCGGTGCAAAACAAACAATGGTATTAAAACTAGATTGCTTATCTTTCAACACGAAAAATACTAGACACACGCCAAAAACAGGCAATAACAATAACAAAATACTACACGGATGAGAGAAGGGAACCTGGGTCCAGCCCGTAAGGGGGCGAAGCGTCCTCTTGAGTAGTCGGCAGGGGCGAGTAAATCCGTGTGGCTTGGATGCATCGGCGATACTCTTCGGCACCACCGTCATTCACGAGCACACAGATGTTCGAAGACACGAAACGATGCCTCAGTCGGGGCATCCGACTTCTTCCCGCTCTGAACGGACTGCCACTCGCTGTTTCCTAAATCCCGCTTCGCTTGCACCGCCGTTCAAGTAGTCGCCAACCAACGCGCACACAGCCGTCCCTTCGAAAATCTTCCCAAGATAGCCAAACGTGTCTCTAATTCTTCGTTTCTACCACTCTCTCTTTCTTCTCGCACACAAAGGAAGCTCGCAGCGTGCCTGAAGCACCCGGTCGTCCACCAAAGACGAAAGGACAAAGAACAGGACGTGGCATCGTCCCCACCCCAGCCGACCTTGGCGCGCGCGCTCCCGGCAATACCAGTTCGACAAGCTCCCGACAACCTTGGCGTGCGCGCTCCCAACAAGACCAGCTTGGCCAGCTTGAACCAGCTCGGCCAGCTTGAACTAGCTTGGGCCAGATTCAGAACCAGCTCAAACCAGCATGACAAGCTTGAAGCAGCTAAAGTACCTACTTGCCCAGCTGCAGTGCCATCTCGAACCAAATTGAACCAGCTTGAACCAGCTTGATTACTACCTAGACCACCTCGAACCAGCTCGAACCAGCTTAAAAACCAGCTAAATCAGCTTGCCCAGCTTGATATCCTTGCTGGTTTTTTCAATAGGGTGGTTATCATTGGACTTCTGTCTCGGTGCTCATGAATGTTTTTTTTTGTTGCTTATGTTGAGGTAGTTGTCTTTTTGTGTCATTCTGTCTTGCGCTACACCTCCGGTTTCCAATAATGTGCCCCAGTTTTAGCATACTTTAAGTTTTGACTAGATTAAAACTCACTATGATGTTCCTTCAGCTTAAATTTGATCGCCGATGTATATCAGCGATTAAACTTAACGAACCTTCAGTATTGTTTACTTTTGTGTACAATTTTCTGAAGACAGCTGACTTTTTACCCCAGCTTTATGCTGCTGAATCTTTCAAAACCTTCAACTTGTTCAGTTGTTTTTAAGTAATTGTTTGGTACAGTATGGCCTTAGTTGGTTTTGCATCAGTAAACCCTGAATTATAATATAAAATAGATGTCAGAATCAATAATAAAATCAGCAGAACCCATCCTTTGGGAATGATTATCTACGTTAATGCGAAGAGCATCAAACGGTGCGGAGTTATGCGCGTTCGTCAGGTGGCCGGCACACTCAAGATACGCCAGCCCACTCTTGAGGCGATTCTAAATTTGTTGACACTTTCACAGCCCTGCGCACAATCTCCGCAGCCCAGCACGTGCGTTTGTGTCACTTAGGAAGGCGAGCAAAGCACGAGCCATACGCACAAACACTCAAAATGGTACCGACCAGACTTTCTGGCGTCTCAGCTAGTCTCAACCAACGGTACTCTAAACGGTTGTTTATATCTTTACCATAGGACGCGCTTTACAGCCCTGTCACAGCTACCGGTGCGCGCGCGTTCCATGCACGAGGGCTCATTCCGCTCTCGTGAGGCTGAGCACGGCCGCTACATCACCCTCTCCCGAGCGCGGGAGAGGGTGAGCTAGCAGCCGTGCTCAGCCTCACGAGAGCGGAATGAGCCCTCGTGCATGGAACGCGCGCGCACCGGTAGCTGTGACAGCGCTGTAAAGCGCGTCCTATGGTAAAGATATAAACAACCGTTTAGAGTGCGTTGAATGACTGCCTTCATAGCTCTGTGGTTAGCGCGTCTGCCTGCTGATCAAAGGGTCAACGGTTCGAATCCCAGCCGGCGCCGGTCTTTTTTATTTATTTATCGACCCGCGGCGTAAGAGGTTAGATAGCCAGATAGATACATAGACGAAAAGTGCGTGAAGTAGCCAAAGAATGCTATTCGCATTAAAAGATGTGGTCAGCTGTGTGTTTAGAACTATTGTCTAGCCTACGCTATCTCCGACTTTCTAGCTAAATATCCTGAAGCACGGGTTCTCAAACAGGGTTCCTAGTACAGTATCCTTAGGGTTCTTTCAGCACCTGAACTTCCTCAATCGTTCCTACACCATTGTCATGCACTCAATTGCAACAATGCCAAGAGTGGAAGGGGCTCCTCGGCTAACAATAACAATACATTTTTGTTCGCTGATATCAGAAAGTTTGAGAGTTCCTGTCGCAAAGGATGTTATGTTTGCAGGCTTTTAAAGGGTTTATGAAATAGTCTTCAGACTTCGGCCATAAGGGCGGCAGTGGCTCACCGTGACATGTGCAGTGAATATCAGAAATTGTTTTTTAACCAAGGTGCACTAGTTTTATTTTTAAAAATTAAATAGACTCAAGTTTGGGGGGCCCTTCATCCTTTAAAGTCCTTTCAAGGTCACGTGCGTGTGACATGAATAGGGGCCAAATTAGTGAATGAAAACATTTATAAAAACCTCAGCTTTAAATGGGGCAGATACCTGCTCAACTCGCAAACTCAACCACTATTAGCGCCATGCCAGTAGTTCATAAGGCCACCATAAGCTGCTTGATGGAAAATTTACTTTTTTTTCATTTCTGGTTATACAGCACACTCGCAACATTTCGAGGGATCATGGTGTGTTTTCTCATACTTGTGATAAGGTAAAAAAAATAAAAGTAACGAGCTCCAGACTCTTCCCACAGTAAAATTGTTTCAGATCCCTTTAATGCATTGCAAATTGACGAAATGCCTTGTTTTAGATTATTTCACAGTAGAAATATTTCGCAGTTGCCAATAAACATAGTCATTGGTCCTCGTGCTCAATACATTTAGGTGATTAACTTTTTGTTGTTGGTTTCTCTTTGTGAAATTTGCTAAAATTGTGTGGACATGAACTATAATTCTGTGTATTAACTAAATATAGAGTTTTAAGGCAAGTTTCTTAATTGTATATTTTCTTCTCTTCTCAGCTTTTGTTATAGCCAAATTCCCTGGGGAAACTTGACAAAACATGAAAGTCCGTGAAATAATGCCTGCGAAGGAAGTGCAGCAATATTTCCTACACTCACAAGAAAGCCTCCAACACACCGAAGAACACTAACGAATGAGAGAAAAAATTAGCTTTCATTTTCATTCAGTTTGTGCATTCGCTTTTTTTTCTCTTCAATCTGATTAGCGATTAATATTTTAGATTTTATTTAACAAGTGCATTAACTTTTTTTCTTCATTTTACTTCAGTCATGTAGGTGATGTTACTTGAGTCAGACCCAGGCAGCACACGACGTCGGGCCAACATTGGTATTCAATCGGCAAACAATGGTCCAATGTTGGGCCAATGCGGCCATCGTACCACCAATAATGGTGGTGCACTGGTATATACTGGCCAACGTTACTAGAACCACTCAGTTGGGAAACTGCCATAGAGACTGCTCTGAAAAAGTGGCACCGATCCGTCCACGAGAACCGAGCTAATGGCGATCCCAACGCCGCCACTTCTCCCGCAGAGGCCAGTCCAGGAACTGCACGTGACTACCAATTTCGTTGTAATCGGCCATTTGGGGCCAGAACAGATAGAGTGGAAGGGGCTTCGAGGTACCGCCCCCGACTCCCAAGCGGACGCGCCGCGGTATACTCCCGAGGTTAATATGCGCCTAACTCAGGACGCGCTACCTGAAATCCCCGCTGATGCAGGGTTGTATAAAAACAATATTAATTATACTGCAAAACCTTGCGAACTAAAGATTTTAGAAAACGACACGCGCCCCCCATTTTGTACTAAACTCCAATAAATGTTGCTACAAAAAGAGTTTTTTCCGTCAGTTTTTACGCAAAAACATGCTTTCTAAAAGCTCAAGGCGACCACAGTTAAGACAAATGACACAGAGTGGCGCTGTTGTCGCATTTAGCTCGGTCTCGGTGGACGCCAGCGGCCCACGTTTCAACGGTGAGTTTCCCAACTGAGAGTTCTAGTAACGTTGATACTGGCCAACAATGGCCTGTCTTGGCCAACGGCTTACCAACGTTGGCAATCGATTGGCTTAGGCTGGCCAACATTGGCCTATCTCAGCCAATGGCTTACCAACGTTGGTAATCGATTGGCTTAGGCTGGCCAACATTGGCCAATCTCAACCAATGACTTACCAACGTTGGCAATCGGTTGGCTTAGGCTGGCCAACATTGGCCTGTCTTAGCCAATTGGTTACAAACATTGGTAATCAATTGGCTTAGGCTGGCCAACATTGGTCTATGTTAACCAATGAGTTGCCAGCATTGGTAATCGATTGGCTTAGGCTGGCCAACGTTGGCCTGTCTTAGCCAATGGGTTACCAACATTGGTAATCGATTGACTTAGGCTGGGCAACATTGGCCTGTCTTAGCCAGTGGCTTGCCAACGTTATAATTAATTGGTTTATTTTTTAATGTGCTGATCGCGCACGCTGAGAACAGTCTGTAGCTATGGCTCCGAGGGGGAACGATTTTTCTGTTTTCACACGCACAGCAAGTTAGCAACTGAATTAGAATGCTGTATACATTGCGAGGTGTAGCATTTTTGAACGTCCACGAAGAAAAACGCCGTAGTCGGTGACAGGTTAAAAGTAAACGCTGGGGAGGAGATCGCCTCCTCCCGATCCTTCGCTCTGCAAAAGTGGAAAGAGATGGGAGGAGCTTTTACCACCTGTCACCGACTAAAACTAACGCGCGTCATCCCAAAACTGATAGTTATGCTCAGTAAATTCCACACGAAATACAAAATGCACGCTTCCTTCGATTTGTGTGTATGTTTATAAGGCAAAAAGCATAGTGCCTCTTCTCTTATGCCCATTTAGCGACGCAGCCAGGAAACGTTTCCAAGCCGGGGGGGGGGGGGAGGCAGGGTTCAACCCCGAAAGATCCACCCGCCTCCCCAGTACCTATGACACGGGTGTATTGTCAGCTGTATGTGATCTTTAAAATCTCAAAGCAACTTGCTTTGCTGAGTCACAAAACACGGCCTATAATTCAGACCGAACCGGACAAAATTAAAAATAAATAAAAAGTACTAATATTTTTTAGCAAAAAATAAAACCTTAAAACAAATATCCAGCGATTGATTAAGCAATTACATGTCTTCACGAATAAAAAATCACGTTGAATTAAGATCTCGATCACCCTATGTTTGAGGTAGGAGGTGGCATATGTTGATGCGCATTTCATACAAACAAAGGTTATCACGCAACATATAACAGAAGAAGCTGGGGCATTATGTCTGCTTTCCCAAAAATGACTTCAAAGTGCGTACAAAATACGACAACTGCAGTAATGACCACGGTAGTGACAACGCCCGCAGAAATATAAACTGTAATAGAGCCAATGGATTACCAACGTTGGCAATCGATTGGTTTAAGCTGGCCACCATTTGCCTGTATTAGCCAGTGGCCTACCAACGTTGGTAATTGATTGGCTTAGTCTGGCCAACAGTGGCCTGTCTTAGCCAATGGCTTACCATCATTGGTAATCGATTGGCTTAGGCTGACCAACGTTGGCCTGTCTTAGCCAATGGGTTACCAACATTGAAAATCAGTTGGCGCAAGGTATCAGAGTGCCTCGTTTTTTTGGAACCGAGCTTTAAAAACGAATGAAGTACTCTAGGCAAGGAAAATCACTGTTGTAAGAAGGCGTCTTGATAAAAAGGCTGCTAGGAAGACGCTGTAATTAAATAAGTTATTCATGAATTAAAACTAATTGGCAAACTTTATTAAATACTTATTTGAGGGCAAAGGTGTCAATTGGAAAGTTTTATTTTGAATAGATTCTTGATGAAGGAGTTTACAACATGGTACACCCCAGGCAGCACACTTGCTTAGACTAGCTATGGGGCCAAGATTGGGCCTTGGCCGTAGTAGACTGGACCGGGACTGCACAGGGAATTCGGTGAACTGCCAGCATGGCGTCTAACTGTATTTTACGGGCACCGGAACTACACGGAACTGCCAGGGAAGGGAGTTTCTTGGCGCCTTTTGTCTCTGTTTGGTCCGAGCCGACCAGGGTAGACAGGCGGGCGGCCACCAACATTTAAGAATTTTATGGCGCTTCACTGTATTCACTGGCCCCAAAATTCCACGGAACTACAACGGAGTAGTTTTGGGTGTAGTTTATTGGCTTTGCAGGATTCAGTGCGCCAAGGAACGACTGGCGTTGTCACGAAGTTCTCTAGAAAAGCGCAAGTCTCGAAAATCAAAAGATCAGTTCATTAGTGCAGAGAGCGAGCCGAATGAACGCAATAATAGTGTCAACAAATTGATCCCTTCATGACATTTACAGCATTCATGTCTCAAATCGCCACATCTGAAACAGAAAAAACCTGCGAGATAATTTTTTTCTGTTTATTTTTCAACATCACACATCGTCGCAACGGTTCACGTACTTCGCGGCTACTCTGCTTCAACTTAAAATGAACCGCAGCACATGCTACGGGCTCTCTTGGCCTATCAGGCGCCAAAAGGTTGCGATGCTGCGCGGGAGATGCGCCAAGCACTGGAACGGCTCCGCAGGCGTTTGCAAGGTCTCAACGACAAAGCAGCCTCTTGCAACACCAGTGAGCTAACGGTGCTCGGAATTCCCACGCTCACATTTCAGCAGAGCGAGCGCGGTCGGCCAGATCGAGGCGCAGTCGGTTCTCATGTCGCGATTGCTACGCCGTTGCTCTGTCTCGCACCGACATTCGAAACAGCTCGCTCGAGGCTGCATGCGGGCCAAATATACGAGTCTATAGCGCGATATAGTGTCGTTACAACGCGTAAAAAGTAGTGCTCACCTCGACAGGGGCGCAGGCAGCGGCGCTATGTTCGTCGACGCCCACGTCGAGAACGACGAAATATGCATTAAAAACACTTTTAACACCCGAAACAAATGTTTAGTTATTTAATCGCGAATTTTGCGCCACCTTAGGGACGTCCAATTACCTCCTGTTTTGCAAATTCCTCAAATATGCAGACGCTATTCCTGATATTTTTATTTTTTTATTTATTCTGCGATGTGATAAGTCGTTAGCACTTTCGAGCCCAGAACCCCTTCATGTGTTGTCATCGTTTTGTTAGATTCGCGTTTTTTTTTTTTAACTTCAGCTTTGGGGATCTTTGCATCTGTGTTGCATTTATGATTACATGGTTTGAGAAATGGTAGAGTTTTTGTTACATGTACACAACCCTCGCGAAACAAAAGATCTGTTATTAGCGTGCTGCGAAATATACGGCACAGCTTATTTCTGAGTAATATTTTTTCTTTGTAATTTCCGTTTATTTGGGGACATCGTGAGCAGAAAGAAGACGCGGCTATTTTTGCATTTTAGTTTAGAGTGTGGGTTTTACGGCGTAAAACATAGCATCTTCATACCTCCCGTTTTCGGTTAACACTTGGGAAGGGCAGTTCCTTTGGGACTCCAAAAGCTATCTCGGCGAGAACTTTTCTTGGCAATGCAGTGGAAAGGAGGAGAGCCCGCGCACAGCTTTATTCAGCGCTCGAAATAGGAGAGGGAGCGCGGGCCTGTATCTTCCACTGCATTGCCAAGAAAAGTTTTCGCCGAGTAGACTTCGTGCTGCTGTCCTGTTCACTCGGTATTGACAGCAGAGTAGACGCTATGCGTATTTGAGGCCAAGCGTGTCTCCGGTTACGGTCACGTGACTATAGTCTCCAAGCGGGTCACAAGGCAGAACACGGCACCTGCCTGAAGGACACTGCTTGGTAGACCACTCACATAGCATCCACTGCACTGTCAACTTTGGGACGAACTCACAAAAGTATCCACTGACAAATCCTCTCGCTGTGTTCATTGTTCGGATGACCCTCGAAGATAAGCCTTTTGTGGGCGCACCCGCCTGGGGACCTTGAAGAAGCAGGATGCAGGCGAAATGCTGGAGGGAGGGGAATGTTTCCTCCTCACCTCTCCAGCAACCCATCTGCTTCTCCCTACCAGCATTCCTTTCCCTGGCCCTGACTGAACTCTTAGCTGCGGCCTGTGTGGCTCAGTGTTTGAAAAGTCCTACGCGTATATCGGCAACAAGCGATTTCTTCGAAGTCACAGAAATTCTCGTGATGTGGTTTGGTTCGGCAAATGACAGCTTGTACCGCATCGTGTTGAATCTTCACGGAGCCCTACCATCTCGTTCGTGTGTGTACGTGGTTGTTCTCCAGTGCCCATATCGACAAATATCTCGGAATACATCTTTCAAGTCCGCTAATTTTTTGGTAAGTGCACGGCGACCTGCTTGTTGGCAACGAGTGACCGCTGTTCTACGGGTACTCTTCCAGATTATCTTATAGAATTAGGCAGTGTCTATTCTCCCGGCAGCCGGGACAATAATTTTTCCGAAATTCTACGGAGAGTCGCCTCCCATTAGCTGCCTGAAATCATGCAACTCCCGGTAGAATACTGACTTTCTTGTTCTCCCGGCTGTTCGTAGAAACACCTTTCATAGACAACTTTTCATGGACACGCGTTTCATCGGACACGTTTCGTCGACACTAACATATCACCGACACTCGCTATTCGAATCGCACGCTGCGGGGAAATTTTTTCGCGGAAGTGGATATTCTGCCGGCAGCCCGGGAAAAGAATGCCGGCAGTTGTCCCCTATTGGGTCTCGTATAAAACTAATTGAGAAAACGGCTATTTGAAGTTGTAGAGTAGCTCACTGGTAAGGTGTCTGCCTCACACACAGCGGGACCCTGATTCAATCCACCAGTGTGGGCTTATTTTTTTTTTCTCGAACATTTTTTAAGCATTTGACGATATTTACAACACTGTTTTTTTTTATGACTAACACTGAAAAAAAACGAATGTTGTGGACGAAACTTCGCTGAATTAAATGGTATGGGACTGCGCCCTTCCCGGGGGTGAATGGAGGACATAGCCCGGGGAAAACAAATTCCGCCAGTTTCGGACGGCGCGTGTATCACTCGGACGGCGCGTGTATCACAGTCTGCGGCAGCTCATTAGAAAAATATTAACCCAATTGTCCCACCTGTACACGCCGCTTCTCAGCGGCCCGCCGGCGGCCCAAGCCTCGCAGTCCTCCATTCACCCCCCGAAAAGGGAGTCTCATACCATTTAATTCAGCGAAGTTTCGTTGACAACATTAACTTTTTTTTCGGTGTTAATTGTAGAAATGAAATGCCGTAGGTATCGCAAAATGCCTAGAAAAAAAAATCACCAGAACCCATCCTTTGGGAATGATTATCTACGTTAATGCGAATAGCATCAAACGGTGCGGAGTTATGCGCGTTCGTCAGGTGGCCGGCACACTCTAGATACGCCAGCCCACTCTTGAGGCGATTCTAAATTTGTTGACACTTTCACAGCCCTGCGCACGATCTCCGCAGCCCAGCACGTGCGTTTGTGTCACTTAGGAAGGCGAGCAAAGCACGCGCCATTCGCACAAACACTCAAAATGGTACCGACCAGACTTTCTGGGTCTCAGCTAGTTCAACCAACGGAATAAACGGTTGTTTATATCTTCGGACGTGGCCATGTTAACACAGCCAGACGCGCGCGCCGGTGCGCAGTCTGGTGCCATGCTCGATCTGGGCATTACCGCTGCACCGTCTCGCGAGGCGTATGACGCCAGCGTGACTTCCCACCTTGTCATCTACAGCGAGTGACTCGTCGCAACTTTACAATGGCTGACCAACTACACGCTGTATAAATATCGCCACACCCGATTGTTTATATCTTTACCATAGGACGCGCGTACAGCGCTGTCACAGCACCGGTGGCACGCGTTCCATGCACGAGGGTCATTCAGCTCGTGCTAAGCCTCACGAGAGCGGATGAGCTCTACAGCGCTGTGAAACGCGTCGATGGTAAAGATATAAACAAGCGTTTAGAGTGTCGTTGAATGACTGCCTTCATAGCTCTGTGGTTAGCGCGTCTGCCTGCTGAGCAAAGGGTCAACGGTTCGAATCCCAGCCGGCGCCGGTCTTTTTTATTTATTTATCGACCCGCGGCGTAAGAGGTTAGATAGCCAGATACAGTATAGATAGCATAGATAGATAGATACATAGACGAAACGTGAAGTATCCAAAGAATGCTATTCGCACTAATATTCGCAAAAAAGTAATCCCACACTGACGATTAAACCAGGGTCCTGCCGCATAAGAGACGGACACCTTACCAGGGAGTTACTCTACAGCTTCAAATAGTTGTTTTCACAATTCGTTTTATACGAGACCCAATGGGAGGAACTGCTGGCATTTGTTTCCCCGGGCTATTGTGCCGGCGGCAGAATATTCACTTCCTTTTTTCGCGGGTGTGTCACCGGCCGGCAGACCCGTCCACGCAGCTTCGCGGCGACGTTCTGCGACGGCTCATTACAAGAATGTTAACCCACGTGTCCCACCCTACATGCCATTTGCGGCGACAATTTGGGGTAACTTGTTACCAAAAAAAAAAAGCTAATCATATATATTTTGTAAAACAATCTGCTGATGAAACAGCGTGTCAATAAAACGATCTGTCAATGAAACGTCATTCGATGAACTGATTGCCACCGCCAATGAGAGGCGGCGTCTGTCAGGAGAATTTTCGGGAAAATATTTTTCCAGCTGCCGGGAGAACAGACAATATGGCCTAGAATTACCCCGGTTCTGTTTGCTTTGCAATCTTTTCAGCTGTATAAAAGCTTAGCAGTACCTCTTTACATTTCGCAGATCGCTTGCACGTTTGTACTTCTCTACGGAACATGCTGTGTGTAATAAACTTCTAGGAGATTTGAAGAGAATATTTTGTGTCTGTTTTGCTGCCTGTTTACAAATTCATGTGCGAGTACTTCTTCTTTACGCGTTTCCTTCATGTATTAAATAGGTTATTTCAGTTCGGGACGTTTTAAATAAGTTTAAGATATCCAACCTTCCAGACGATACGCATTCAGGGTTAACGGATAATTCGCATGGGTGCCAGATGCTAGCTCGAGAGCGATTCATTTCAGCAAGCATTTAAGCGGAGGGATGCCGCGGCTAGGCTTCTGCTAGAGCAAGTGAGCCAGCACTGCCTTTCGTGGCTTGATCGCGTCTGTTCATTTGCTTGTGCATGATATATTCAGTTACATAGTTGAGAAAGAGCTAATGGTAGCCAGTCATCCTTGACTTCACGACGACTTGGTTGAGGTTGCGGAAGAACGTTTAGTACATTGTGAGTCAAGCTCTTCAGAACATCGCGATGCTACAGAAACACGTGAACTTATGTAGAGCCTTGGCCCATTCACAACGTGCTGCTTGGGAGTGTATTTTACCAAGACCAATGTGGGTTTGAAAGCGTTGATCTTTGACCTTTGGATCTTTTCGTAGATGCCATCAGTGCGAAGCTAAAAATTGAAGAATCGGCAGCTTAAAAAATGGTGGTGAAGTGGCTGCCAGGGTCTTGCGACAAGGGAGGCGGCAGGAAGAGGCGTTCGGAAGCCGTAATGGCTCCCCAGCCCCAGGACTCGCCCCAGGACCCTCCCCAGGACCCTCCCCTGGACCAGGCATAGGCTCCCCACTGAGCCTCCTCCCTAGCCCCTTTCAATAAAAGTTCCGAAAAAGTATTAATTGATCTTGAATTAGTCATTTGCACGCCAGATAAAATAGTGCATAAACAAAGCATAGGAGGACCTTGCCATTTGTGCCCAGAATGACTTTTTGCAGTGGGCTACTAATACACAACAGGCCAGGGGTTCTTAAAACTCAATGTTGGAATAACCAGGATTTAAACGCATTGCCATCATTGCATAGCCAGCATTCAAGATGTGGCATTAACATTGGGACATGGCAATGAATTAGCTTGACTGCCAATAACGGCCTATTCAATGAATGAACTTGTATACCAATGATGGCATAGCCATTGAATTAGTGTGAAAGCCAAAATTGGCATAGCCAATGACATAGTGTGGATGCCAATGATGGCTGAAATATTGGTTTAACGATGGCCCAACAATGGTGCCAATGATGGCTGAAACATTGGTTAAAGGATGGCCTTACATTGGAGCCAATGATGGCTAAAACATTGGTTAAACGATGGCCCAACGTTGGTGCCAATGATGGCTGGAAAATTGGTTGAACGATGGCCCAACGTCGGTGCCAATGATGGCTGGAACATTGGTTGAACGATGGCCCAACGTTGGTGCCAATGGCTGGGCCAACATTGGAAGAAGTTGCGCTTGGCCAGAATGCCAATGTTGGACCAACCTCTGAAGCCAGTGTTTGCCATTGTTGGCCCACTGTAGGTCCAACATTGGTGTGCTGCCTGGGGAGTAGATGATAAATATTGTAGGTTTTATTTTAACAGGTGCAATACTTTTTTACTCGTTTTTCTTTAACATGATAGTGTGTATTTATTTTTTCTTCTATAAGAGCATGTCCAAAGCTTTAAGTGCCTCTGTGATATTTTTAAGCCAGTAAAAGTATTATGTTTTTTTTTGTTCCATCGTAAGTGTGTTTATTGTAGGCAACGTGTTCGTTCTATTGAAAAATATTTGTTTAATAAAAAGTGCTTTCTCCAATTTTTCGTCACTTTGAACTCGTCTAGGTTTAAGCCTGTAACGTAATTCATTTTAGTTACGAGAAGTGCAAAGCACTGCAATTGCTAAATCATTATAATTTTCTTCATATCCTATCTGGAATTGGTCAGGAATAAATTTGTGAAATGCTTTAAAAGTTCTACTAAGTGTACCCCATTATATTTGGAAGCCTGCTTCCAAGTTTAATCCGAGACACAATTTATAGTACTAAAGAGCTTGCACAAAAGTATATTAAAATTCTGCTCAGAAGTGTACTAGAAGAAGTAGCTTAAATGGATGGCGAAATGTTGCTTTCGAAGTGTGTAAGAGTATACTAAAGCTGCCCCTTAAAGATATGCTTAGAACTATCCTAAAAGGATGCCGAAATGTTACTTTTGAGGTGCGTCAGAAGTATTCTAAAAGCTGGCCGATTTAGAGAATCAAGCATACTTTTGGAATTTTAAATAAAGTATACTTTAAGAGCCCCGATTTTTCGCTAAGGCGCGTATCGGGAAAACCGCAGAAAGTAGCTAAACAATGCATTAAAGAAGAAGCTGCGTTTACCATGATGAGTTTGACCCGAGATTAGGGCAAAAAGAGGAAAGCTTTTTTTTTTTTTTCAGTGGAAGAGAAAGTCACAGGGACAGAAAACGTCCCACGCCTTTTCTGCCCTGTTGCCTTTTCTTCCACTTAAAAAACATAAAGTGATACTTCTGTCCCAATCTCGGATTAAAATCATTATGGTAAACTTCCAGCAGCTCGCCTGCGCACTGACTGCAATTTTGTTAAGCTGAGTAATGCTTAACAAACGTTGCACTATTATACAGGAGGCATTAGCGCAAAGTTATACACTTTGCGGCGCCAAACATTGGATTGGGTTTTATGGTGCAAGGGCTGCTGAGGCCAAAGAGTGCCAGCTGCGCCAAACATGCCACGGTTGTTTTATGCCCATCCCACGTCCCGTCGTTTCGATCATTTAGTCTCGGCGAACGTTCGGCGGGGCGATCCCGAACAGAGTACGGCCTTGCCGATCCGTAGCTTCCAAATGGGCTTGCGGCGGGCACTGTGGTGAGAAGTTGTCAGAGCAGACCCGTCCCCCGTCCCTCCCCCCCCCACCCCAACCTCGTGGCTGTCTGTGGACGGGTCACGGGCAGACAGGAACGCCTAGCGTGTGCGGGTCATTTCCGGAGAGCCTTGGGCGCGGCTTAGCGCCTGCGATCGGTGCGTGCTTGTCCATGCGGGCATGCCGTGTTGAACCCGGGCTGAGGCTCGGATGGGTGTGGTTCGCGGTCGTCGGGCTCGGCTCTCACACGGGTTCCTTGAGCACCTCGGAACGAACAAATTTCTTATTCCGGCCCTAGGGTAAACGAAAAGAGAGAGCACCGAAAGGCGGAATGGCGCCTGTACTCAAAGGTGGGGTCGCTTGACTGCTTATGGACAGCGATTACAGGTGCCTTCGTACGCGGCACTACCGAGTTTGAGAAAGTCGGACCGAATTTTCTATCCTCACGCGAGCCATACGGAGGTGCTCCGGAAAGCGCAAGGATGGAATCGGCAGACGGGCAGTGGCGCGGACGGTATCGAGCGTTGAGCAGAGAAACTCCCGGCTACTGCGTCGTTCCTTTGGAAGAGGCCCGCTGATGGAGAGTCACGCTGCGAAGCGGTCGGTCCTCAATCAAGTGCCGATGGACCCTCAAAAAAAAAGAGAGAGGAAGAGGAGATTTTGAGAAACAGAGCACTCTGTAGCTGCTCGGGCTCTAAACGCTGCCGACATGAACGGACATGGGTAACGTAAGCTCGTAAGCTGAAAGATATGACCACAACTGAGGAACAAGAAAAACGGTGGTTGCCCCAACCACTGCGCTGCCTGGAGTCATCCCATGACGTTGGTGCGGCCCTTTTGTACTTATATACCACAGTTCTCACGAAAGTTTTTGAACCGTCAGGGAGATTCTGTCAGTTTTCCTGCAGAGTCGGTCTTCAGGTTGCAGAGCAACGCATTTGATATCCATTCACCACTGGCCCGCCGGAGAATACAGAAAGCCCCTCGTCGGTCCTCAGATGAGTAGATCGTTTCTGGAATGTTTCAGAAATTGGTCGGCCCGACAGAAATGTAGCCTTTTCGGGGTAGACTCTTGCCGAACGAAGGGCAGTTGGAACGCAGCAGCGAAAAACACGGCCTTAGTTTAGAGCACTTGGACATTTTTAGAGTGAAACCAAAATCTCACTTAATCAAATCCAATACCTCACTATGCTCCGCTTCAGTCGAAGTCCGACTGAAGCCGACGCTGCGATCCAATGGAGCCAATGAAGCGGCGGGAAAATTGCAAAGTCGCGACGCTCGACAACTTCTGACGTTTACTATCACCCAGAGCCGTTTGTGTAGAGTTTGGCCATCCATCGGGAAGTATAGGAGACAAATGACGAGGCGCCATTGGCCGAAAGCGGGCTGGCCGTGCTCCAGGGCGTCCTCACAAATTCCAATGTGACCACCCAGGAGCCGAAAATAATACCCTGGTGGTGGTCGCGAGAAACGAAATTAATAAGCGTGTCGGAGTAACCCTCGATGACTGAAAATATGGTGCACGTGATATTTCAATCACGGTAATCCAAGATCATGGAGGAAGTGCGCGACTAGCGGTACGATGACATATTCCGTATGCAAAGGGAGTGATTTTTGGGACGTCACGAGGGGATGGGCGTGGTTTAGTATCTGTCACGTGACCTGTGACGTCAAGCAGAGTGCGTTCGGTTTTGCGTTATCGCATCTGCTAGGTTTTGTCACGTGATCGTTGAGAGTTACCATTTTTGTTTTTTGTTTTAATTTAGAAGAGTTAAGAGAGCGACCTCGCAGAGTTACCGTCGTTGATACCTCACGCTACAAAACGAGCGCCTTCGTCTGCCCAGTTGTTCGGGGAGTCCGGTGAGTTAGTCGTGGCCCGGAGCGCGAGTTGCGATTACTTCAATGGGCTACGAGTTACGGTCCTACGGTGTCGTGGTCGCGCTTGACCGACGTCCCACTGGCTCCGTCCAGCTTTCCAGGCTCTGAGTCGGTCAAACTTTGTCAAAGTGTGGCTTGTCGCGAGTGCGGTATCGTCCCCCGGGCACCTGTGCTCACTCTGAGACTTTGAGAGCTGCCCAACATTCATAACTGTTACAAAAGGTATCCCTCTTTTCCTCGTATCGAACGTGACTGACTCAGACTTCGACGCCCTACAGATGCAACCATACACGTGCTCTTTTGAAACGTTTCAAATGGTGTGTAACTTCCTGCACTTTGAAGACAGTCAAGGCTACCCGTTCGCGTTTGCGCAGCCTTCGCAGTTTGTCCATGCTAAGGCGACAGATTGGCTAGCCGCGCGAGCATGCAGCCTGAAACAGGCCTGTATTGCACTAGCGCGTATGCATTGCAGGAACGCGCAGAACGCTGTGCTCTGCGCTTGCTGCCCTGCAGTAGCTCTGATTCGCACTTGCTGAGCTCGCACAAAGCAACACGGCAAAAGAGCTAGTTCTAAGACCATCGCCAAACTGCCCGAAACTTAGAAAATAATGCTCACGTTTTTTCTTTCTTTTTGTCATTGTTTACTTGGATCAATTCCTGTAAAGATCTTGAAAAGGGATGTTAAATTAATAAAGTTTCGCTGCGGTCAAGACTCTTTCGTTGTTTCATAGATACTAAATTGCGATTTGTTTCTTCAGGAAAAAAAAATGCTAAGTCAAGTTCTTACTTTCTGTGAAATTTATTTTGTACAGTTTTTGGCACACCAGGTATATTAACTATACATAAAAAATGCGTATCCCCATTGTAAAGCACTTGTTCAAACCAGCATATCAGCAGTTATTTACAAAAAGCAATATCCAAAACATTTGTGAACTATGTACAGGCAGAACCAGAATATAACACAATTAGTTGGTCATTAATATGTCAAACCCTTGCTCAGCCGTGATGGGGTTCACTTGCAGTGTTTTCCTCAGCTCATTGGCCCTCTGACCGACACGGCCCCGTATCTTCCAGTGTTCTCTGCTTGATGGAGTACAACGTTGCAGTTTCTGTGGTACTGCAGGAGTTGGGTTAAGCTGTGTTCCATGAGCCCCTGCACCCTAAGCAACCTTTTGTTGGAGACTCCCTAACATGAATGCCACCACTTGTGTGAGCTCCCTCAAGGATTGCCTTGTAGGCGGCCTCCATGTGATGCTTCGCATTAGCCAAAGATTCCGCATCTGCTGAGGAATAGAATAATGCGCTCCCAATTTTCTCGTTGAGGGCCCGCAGCTCCTCCCGTTTGGCAGCAAGTCCGCTGCTCCTCTACAGGGGCAGCTGATGCACCGCGACAGTGGAACTCTCTGTTTGGTAAGGCACGCTGACTTCGGCCTCTTCATCCGTGGGTATGATCCTCCCATTGTCGAGCGAGGCGACGGGTCCATTCAAGTATGCAGAGGGCAGGTCACTAAAAGAAAAGCCATCAACAAGTTGGAATATAGCACACAAGTGCTTGCATGGGCACTTAAATCTAACGAAGTCCGCGCATGTGCACGACGGAGCTCCGTAGTCGACATGGTACTCTCCTTGCTTCTCCTCCGAGCGAGCAGAGAAGGTTCCTGGTGAAGGTAGTGCTTTTATGTCGTCGAGTGTGAAGTCTGTTGCTGCACACATCCTTGTCATGACGTGCTTGATGAAGGTGGGCGGTCTGTTGTGAAGGTACTCGGGTACTTCGGAGCTATACTTCCGATATGAAGATGATAGCCGCATGTTTTCTTTTGATAGTTGTTCTTCCTTTCTGGCAGCAACTTCTGCACCTGTACTGATATCAATCCTGTCATGGACTTCCTGCCGTGAGAGCTTTTCAGGTAGAATTCCTTTAGGACCTTGTTTTGTGCCTCGACACCATTGTTCGTAGTGAGCAGTATGTCATGCTCTAGCCTGTGGAATCTCACCCACATTTCTTTGACTGCTAGCCATTGTGTAGTGATGTAATGCTGCAGTTTAACATTTTGGAGCCGGACAGCTGATGACTGCAGGTCTTCAATGCTTTGTTGGAGTTCATCCTCAGAGGTCGAGTTCGCAATCTTCCTTAACAGGTGCAAAATCACTTCTTTTGCTTGGACGCATTTCTCCTTCTTGAGCATCCACCTGTCCCAGGCCTGCTCTCTGTGGAAATCGCAAAGCACTACCTTGCTTTCCGGGAATGTCTCGTGGAGCGCATTGATTTCGGCATGGCAGTAGTCTACCATACAGTACTGCGGCTGGAAGTTTGGGCACCATTTCCTGATAACTGACAGTGCCTCCGAAATGCAAGTTTGTATCTCAAACTGTACAATGAAGACGCCAACTGTCACATAACCACAAGGCGTCTTCACCAATACTAGAAAAAGTGGTAGCGCATAGTCCGTCGTCTTGTTAGTGGCATCCATGCATGCCACATATCCCCCATACTTTGCCATGATGTCCCTCATGAATTTCGACTGGTAGCAAAACAGCAGTGTGTCTTGGCACTCCTTCTCCAGAGGCTGCTGCACATCATCGATGTCGTCGTCACTGTCTTTTTCATTGTGTGTCTGGTACGGTCAATAGAAAAACGTGCTGTCTGGCTGCTTCGTCTTGTACTTCTCTATCAAAACCTGTGCATTTCTTTGCTCCAAGGAGCTGAATCTGTCTTTCTTTAGCGCGGCCTGAATGTGATTGCGGACATCAGCATTAGTAGGAAAAAATGCGCGACAACTGTTGTTTGGTTTGTCTTTTCCTGCAAAGAGAACGTCATGAACATAGTAGTGAACACACGTCTTAACTTCTTGCACGGATGTGATTCCTTCTTGTACCAGGTCCTCAATACGTAGTGCCACATTCTTGTCCATCGTCTGGCCAAATGCCAACACCTCGACGAAGTCATGCTTTGTGTGAGATGGCATGTCGGAAACACTGACGTAAATTCGTCGACAGGAGCGCACCTGGGTCTGATCGTGTGCCAAAGCTGACTACAGTTTTCTGAGTGCTTCACCCTTGGCTTCTTTTGTCTTCAAAACCCCCCAGTGGGACTGCAATGCAATTTGAAATGGGATATATTTATATATTTAGAATGGTGCTCTCCAAACACTTTAGAGGGTTTTATTAATGTGAATCAGCATTCTTTGATACTTCACGCACTTTTCGTCTATGTATCTATCTATCTATCTATCTATCTGGCTATCTAACCTCTTACGCCGCGGGTCGATAAATAAATAAAAAAGACCGGCGCCGGCTGGGATTCGAACCGTTGACCCTTTGATCAGCAGGCAGACCCGCTAACCACAGAGCTATGAAGGCAGTCATTCAACGCACTCTAAACGGTTGTTTATATCTTTACCAAAGGACGCGCTTTACAGCGCTGTCACAGCTACCGGTGCGCGCGTTCCATGCACGAGGGTTCATTCCGCTCTCGTGAGGCTGAGCACGGCCGCTAGCTCACACTCTCCCGAGAGAGGGTGAGCTATCGGCCGTGCTCAGCCTCACGAGAGCGCGGCGTAAGAGGTTAGATAGCCAGATAGATAGATAGGATAGATAGATACATAGACGAAAAGTGCGTGAAGTATCCAAAGAATGCTATTCACATTAAAAAGGCTGCATAAGTGCTATAATGATTCACATCCAACATGCGATCTGTTAACAGCAGACCAGCGCAATATTAGATTTTTAGTAGACCGTTCGCTGCGAATTACAGACCCAGCGCGTGTGTGCTCAAACTATGCTTCAAAGTGACGGCACGATCTCCCGCCATCAACGCGAAAGCCTAGTGTACAATCGAATAAACGACTCCATTAATGCCGGTTCTCACACGCAGCGAAGCGCTGATTTAGCGCTGCTCACGTGTCGTGAGCTACTTTTCGTCTGCCATGAGCAACAGTTTTGACGGTGCGATACAAAGCTGGTGATCACCGATCCCGTCAGCACTCGCTTAGCGCAAAGTCAGCGCTATGCTTGTAGCGCTCCGCGGCATGTGTGGACAGGCCTTTATGGTCCAGCGATCATACCAGGGTCTGCAAAACACACGCAAAAAAAGCCATCGGTAGAACTGGCGTTTCGCTTGATACGATTGAATATGAAAAGTTCCTTCTACCCCTCAGGAACCCCTCAGGAACAAAATCAGCAACAGTAGTAACAAACATGTACGAGCTTGCACAGCGACCAATCACAGCGCAGGAGGGCAGGGCCTAACCCGATCCGACCAATCACAGCGCAGGAGGGCGGGGCCAAACCCGATCCAACCAATCACAGCGCAGTAGGTCGGGGCCCTTTCCCTCTCTCCCATCCCAGTGACCAATGCCAGGCAGTGGGCATCGATGGCCCCGCCCACAGGGCATTAGCCAGTGACCAATCGGAGCTCAGCGAGGTCCCGCCCTCGAGTCACGTGTTCGGTATAGGTGTGAGGTCACGTGCGCGTCGCGTGTCAGGCGCGTGCCAGAAGCGTGCCACTTACCGCAAACCACAAACCACAGTGTTGACAGCTGCGGTCATCATCTGATAACAACCACGTGATATCACACAGGGTCCGAGCTTCGTCCGACAGATGGCGCTATAGGACTTGAATTGCGGCGCTCAGGGCGTCTCACGTGTGATGGGTTCGAGCTGCGTCCGACAGATGGCGCTCACCTGATGTCGCACAGGGTTTGTGCTGCATCCGAAGGAGGGCGCTGCGCTACGGTCACATGACGCAGCGCTGCGGTCACATGACGCAGCGCAGTGCCACGTGTCACGTGACCGTCACATGACGGTCACGTGACATTATTTGAATCGCTGGGTGGTGAATGCATTTTATTCGATTAAAAAGGCTCCGCGGGCGACTGGGACTCGACCTGTCACCTTGGTACAGCAGCCCGACACTCTACCCGCTGAGCTACAAGCACATTGCTTCCCAGACCGCTTAACTTGTCTTAGTTGTTCGTGTGTGTGTGCAATTCATGATAACAACCACGTGATGTCGCACAGGGTTCGAGCTGTGTCCGAAAGAGGGCGCTCACGTGATGTCACACATAAAGCCCCTCTATTCTGGGAAAAGTGGCGCCATTCTTTGAACTAGCCGCCGTGCTCACTATTGGCCAGTCGTCACGTGACATCTAGCTTTCGGTTTCGGACTTCCGGTCGTCACGAGTTTCCCAAGATGTTGCTACGCCACCACAAGTCGAGAGGCTTGGGAAATTCCAGAGGGCTCCTCCGTCGCAAACCGGAAGTTAGAGGTCGGGTAAGGAGGGTTTTAGAGGAGAAGGAAAGAGAATGCGCCACTTTTCCGAGATACAGGGACTCTAGTCACACAGGCTTTGTGCTGCATCCAACAGAGGGCGCTGCGCTCCGGTCACATGATGATCACGTGTTTTGAATTTGAATCGCTGCGCGGTAACTGCATTTTAATCGCTAAAAGGGCTCCGGCGCAGGTCATGTGACCATGGTCGCAATGTCCTATATATATGTGGTATATGACGACGGCGCACCGTCATTATGGCGGTGACGCTCGCGTCCGTCAAGTCTCTTCTCGCGTCCGTCAAGTCTCTTCTCGCCTTCATCATGGGCTCCTTTCTAATTGTCTGCGTGATCACCATCGGCGTCAGCATGTCGCACGCGAGCCTGCACGGAAATTGCACGCTCGAGATGAGTCTGAACAAGGAGATCAAAGTCATCAGTGTCCGCATCCGTACTGGCAATACGCGTATGGTCAAAAGAGGGCTATCCGAAAAGAGCCGGTGTAAATTTGGACAGGAATCAGACTGAGGCGCTGAAGCAATGTCTCAATGAGCTGGACGTTCTTGCTCCCCGGAAATATGATCTCGAGTGTGAAGACAGCTGCATCATCAGCGAGTCCATGTACCTTCGAAGATGTCCTCTGAACGTGTATCAAATTCGGCGACTGATCGGAGGAAGGAAAGCCTCATTGTACGGAATAAATCTCGATCGTGAAGCTATATTGCTCCTGTCAAAATTTTTGAATAAAAAATGATAAAACTCGCTACGTGTTTGTGTATTCCGCGCATGCACAGAGCCCATGACCGCTCGACGCATCGGGTAAAGTACACGAAAATATTTTTCTTCATCTCTTTTATTGCTCAAAATCCTTCGCATTAACCCAACTGTTGTGCGAGGAATCGTAGCCCCTCCATTTTACGAGGTATTGCAGATGGGGCGCACGTCGGCGTCTCAAAATCTTCTCCACGATCCAGGTCTTGTTTTCGGCCAGGAAAACGCGCTGCAGTTCTGCCTCGTAAAAAGAGCCGAGAACGGGCTCTTTTCTCACCATATCGACTAGGTGGTAGGTATTGGGCAAACCTAATCGAATTCGGTCCACGATAAACACCTCGTCCGTGAACGACTGCTTGTACTCCTTCACGAGAAGGTGACGATCTTTGGAGATGCGCACATGCTCACCCACGCGAAATTTAGGTATTTTCACGCGACCGGGATCGGGGAACAAGTGAAAGAAAAATTCGGTCTGAATCTGGGGAGTAACATCGACCGGCCTAGCGTTCAGTGTCCTGTGGTGGCTAAAAGTATAAGATTTGACGATTTCCGGGAGGATTTCAATTAGGCGTTTGGTTCGTGCATACTCAAAGTACTTGTAAACCCGACTCATTATGGTGCGTTGTACGCGTTCCACTATCGAAGCCTTTTGCTTCAAATTCACGGAATACAATTTAATGTCGTTTTTCTTCAGAAACGAGAGGACCAATCTTCCGTAAAATTCACGACCACGATCCGTACATAAACGCTTGCTTTTCCCCATTTTGCGAAAGACAATTTTCAACGCCCTGACAACTTCCTCGCCCGTCTTTCGAGCTATGGGGACGACGGTGAGAAATCGTGAGAATGTATCAATCACAAACAAAATATATCGTTTTCCATCGTTGTATTTGGCAATTTTTTTGAATTTCCACTAGGTCAGCCTGATAGACGACTCGAAGTCCCAAGGATAGCGTTTTGCGGTAAACGCGAGGGCGCTTGGTTTCCCTGAACAGCGTATATGCGTCCGATCCTTCTAGAAACTTTTCCCAGTTTTTCGTCCCGTATGTCATGCGAGTCTGTTGATTCCACCGAAAGAGGCTGGATGACTTGCTTCGTAGTAGACGGCTTTGCTCCCCTTCTTTTGTGACGAAGACATGCTTTCTGGGCGCACCGCTTTGTTGGTCGGTAGTGTCGAAGCTCGAAACGCCGTCAGGTGCAGGTGACAATTGATGAGAGAGGAAATGGCGCCTCTCATCCAGGGAGGCTGCCTGTTGTACAGCTCGTAGTGCAGAAGCTCTACAATGCTGGATCCCTCGAGCGGCTCTCCGTGAACCACCGGCGTTCCCTCGGGGGTGTAGGCAATTACCGAGGAAATCGCGCCGAGGAGCGTCTCGACTTTCCCCCGGTGTCATGGGTGAAAAGCGGAAAGAATTTCCTCGTCGTTAAAGTAATCCTTCTCTAGAATTTCTTCCATGCTCTCTCGACCAGGCGCTGCGAGGCACGAGGTGGTGCGGTAGAAACGGGATCAGCAGGAGCGGTCGGCGATGAGGTCGGTGATCCTGCACTCCACTGCTCCGGGGAAGCGGTACGAAGGCGCTTCGGTACTGAAGTGACCGAAGAGGAAGACGCACCTGGACGAATGGTCGCCCGCGCTTTGAGGGTCCTTCTTTTAAAGCGATCGTGATTCACGATGGTCACTGGCAGGTTCTCTTTGACCAATAACCTCGTGACGCGATCGAAATGAACCGGAAGTGGCAATTTCTTTGAGCGTGAAACTAAATAGGAAACCAGGTCCACAATGTTGGATCCCTGTAGAGGTTTTTCGTCGATCGAAATTTCCAAGGTTTGCGGGTCCCAGGTGAGCACCGGCCTCAGTAGAGCCAGAAGCGATCGACCCTTTTGACGGTAGGTTTTGCTCAAGTAATTGACTATGACGGAAGGGTCGTCCCCACGCTCGCTCGTCCGCGGTGTCCGTTCTTCCGTGCTAATGGGTGTCGCTCTAACCTCTTCACTGTGTGCGCTACTCTCATTCGACGTGTACGGACGTAACATTTTGTGAATAGATTGAATTATTTTCTTTAGCTTGATGTCGTCCGGTTCGTCGTCTTCTTTCAGAATCTCGGGAAAGTTCTCTGTGTAAGGTACGAGATGGTACTTCTTCATGCTTCTCAGACTCCGATAGCCTTTGCGATGGCTCTTCCCCCGATCGTTGATATGAGGCCTAGAAGAGCAGGAAGGATCAGGGGTACGAAACCTCCCTTCAATACCAGCGTCTTTCTTACGTTCTTGTGAGTGTCTTCTCGATTTCCCAGTGACCATATGACGGGTGCAAATCTCTTCACTTTCTTTTTTATATCCGCGGAGAGAGCGAGGTTTCCGGCGCACAGGTTTAAACAAATTTCCCTAATTAACTTCAGATGCTCCTCCTTGGCGTGACGTAGTAGTGATTCCCTTGGCCTACACGATTTGGCTTCCGACAACAGGTGCAAGAATCTTGCGTGCTTGGCGATGCGGTTCATTAGGAGACGGACGTGTCGTACACGACTTCCGGACCCTCGTCCGGCAAGATTTTTGCTCTCACACGGAAATTATCGGGATAAGTTTGCGATAGGTCGATCAGAATGTAACTGAACGGCGTTCTACACGCGTCCGAATATATACGCGGTAGAACCTGCCCCCTGCTACCCCCAAAGAGCTGTCGGGGTAGCACTTGGAGCTGATCGGCAAACCTAACTGAACGGAATATAATTAAGGCCGAAGAATTTAGGCTTATTGTTCTAAAGTAGGCGTCTTGGAGGAACATGTTCTGCGTGATGAAAATGACCGAAGCATTATAGTGATGAGCAGCTCCTATAAAATATTCACAAATGTCTTTGAGCTTCGTTCGATTTGCGAGAAAGTCGTCGAATATGATCAGCGAGTCTCTTTCGGGGTCTAAATTTTGCGGGATCTCCTTGGTGAAAATGACCCCGCTCGTCTCCGAAAACCAGCTCTGGGGAAACACGTAGACGTAGTAGACGACGTAAAACTCTTTGTCGAACATTTCTCTTCTAAATCTCAACAATTTGCGAATATACGTGCTTTTGCCCGATTTAGAGGATCCAATCATCGTGATTGACGACGGCGTTTGGAAACAAAATTTGTCCAGGCCCGAAGACATGACCATGCATGCTACGCTCGTAGACGAGTGAAAAGAAGGCATCGCAGACACGTTTCTAAGTACTCGCGAAGGAAGCACATTCCTGCGCGGCGGGAGACTCGCGCGGCTTTTGCTTCACGATAAATGCCCACAGGCGTCGCAACAGTGCGGTTTATAGCGACGCCCGAACGTATAGACCTTTTCTGTGTACTCTCGTCCCCAGCCACCTAATAGGCGTATCCGGTATGGGCGACGAAAAAATAATCCAACGTTTCAACCTCCAAATAGTAAAAAAATAAAGGGGAGGCAAAACGAAAAAGTGTGACGGTTACGTTTACATCCTAAATGCCTTCTATTGGCGTGGCAAAGGCAAAACAATGTTTTCGCCCATACTGGAAGTGACGTGATTTCAAGATGGCGGCGCACTTGCAGAAAAAGGTCTATACCTAAATCACAATGTTTACCCACCGAAGGATATCCGATAAAAAGAAAAAGCGGATGCTCCCCAAGCTCGGAGCTGACCGCACGATACAAGTATACGTATACCTAACAGGAACACTCGCGCGGCTTTTGCTTCACGATAAATGCTCACACGCGTCGCAACGGTGCGGTTTATAGCGACGCCCGAACGTATACCCAAATCACAATGTTTACCCGAGTACGTACCTAACAGGAACATGTCTAGACATGTTTGCACGTGTCTCGAGAGCTCGGAATGTGATTTTTTTATATGAAAATTAAATACGTTGTGTTGACAATCCGCTCGTTCGCTTTTGTGTTTCAGTCTAGTGTTTTTTTTCTTTTCATATATAGTGACGCACGTGTTGATTCACGGCTAGTCGTCATTCCGCAATCCGCTTGGTATAAATGTCGAGGGTTTCGACCGCTTGTCTCCGTTCACTGCTTTCTCTCCGTGGAAGAAAAGGTAATGCGAGAAAAAGGCCTCGCAGGTCCGCCGTGTACTAATGCCATTATTTTCAGACTGTCATCTCACCCCGAGCCGCCCTCCGTGGTCAACCCAACATGGACGGGGTCCTGGGCAAGCTGTCTTCACTGCGAGCGTCGTCGTCGTCTTTGTTTGTCAGCATGGGCTCCATTCCGTGCAACGTCAAGATACCCGTGCTGGAGGTGAGGCGCATGGACACGCGATACGGGCCATCCGTTTGTGTGACTCTTCAGCTCGAGAGCGACGTGGTAAAAGTATTTTTACCGAAGCGGTTCACCGAACTGAACGAGGAAGACATCCAGAGCATGAGGGCGATGAACGGACTCACGATGGAGAAAACCAGCGGTGACGAGCGGTCACCGGTCATTGCTTTCTCGTGCTCTGACTAGAAATTGTGAGCCGCTCGGGACAATTAAAAAAAAATGGTAACCTGCCACTTGTGTGATGCGCGAGAGCGACAGCAGTACTCCTCCGCGGAGTCGTTACAAGTTCACTTGGCCCAGGTTCACTATATCCCGCCGCAAGATTGCCTTCCCTTCATCAACTCGCTGTGCGCCTTTCGAAACTTTACCGCGCGTTATGATATGCATTTGCACGAGCGCGACGACGAGTCCCACGATGTATCCATGCTTTTTCGGCTTCAGTCCGACGCAATGGCCAATGTCTTTAGGCAATATGAAATGCCATTGCGTTTTTACATCACACTAACCGTGGAAATGACTCATTTCAATGGCGACGACGAATTTGAATTCAGCGTGCACTACTTTCATTGCTTAGTCCACACGGTCTGGGCCGAAGGTAGCATTCGCGATGCTCTACAGACTGCATGTGCCGAGATCTCTGCTCGCCTCGAACAGTATCAAGAACGTGGGTCCGGGCTTGTCGTCGTCGCCATTCAGACGTGCACCATCACCGTTGGACGTTTCATTCCGCCCTCGGTAGGTTGCGCGAGCTTCGCGTTGCCCGGTGAACTCCCAAGCAGACAGTGCCCAGTGAATGTGACCGAGCAACTCACTGACTCGGAAAGAAACATGTGCTTTGTGTTTTCTGTGCTCGCCGGTCTCCATCCCGCACCCTATAATCGATCGAGAGCTTCTTGCTACCGATACCATATGACCAAGTATTGGTTCCCCACCAGGTATCCAGTGACGTTTCCGCAAGTCGTTCAGGCTTTCGAGAGAAAAAACTCCGTGTCCGTGAACGTGTACGGTTACGATCGAGAACAAAGGTTTGTCTACCCGCTTAAAGTCAACGATAGCGAGCGGGAGAAGCACGTGGATTTGCTCCTAATAGACGATCACTTTGTTCTAATCACCAACTTTGCCGGACTTTTCGCGAACAAGGAGAGTCACCGTTTTCGCTGTAAAAGGTGTATGATGGGCTTTCGCTTTTGCACTGCGTTGGGGAGTCACCTATCGCTGTGTAAAGAAAAGAAGGCGGTCCAAACAGTGTTTCCTGCAAAGGGGGACGCGCTGTATTTCCGGAGCCCACACACGATGGAACCTTTCCCATACTTTTGCGTCTACAATTTCGAGGCCATTCTGGAAGCGGAAAACACGGGTCAGGCTTACGAGAAGCACGTCCCCAGTTCGTTTTGCATTCTCGTAATCCGATCCACGGACTCGCGCATCGTCGAGCAGTTTTTGTACCGGGGCGAGGACTGCGTGGAAAAGTTCATTTCCATTCTTAACCAATTGTCAAAGCTCATTGGCGAATGGATTCGAAGTGAGGAAGTGCCAATGGTGAGCGTGAACGAAGAGGCTCATGCGTCGGCCTCTCACTACGCGATTTGTGGCGAATCGTTCGGAAATCGAAAGAGAAAAGTCAGAGATCACGATCACTTCAGCGGATCGTACAGGCACTCGTTGTGTCAGGGATGCGATTTAAATCTGCGAGTAAACAAGAAAGTCATTCCAGTGCTCGCGCACAACCATTCGTGTGACCTGGCCTTTATCCTACCGAAACTCGACTTATTCGAGTCTAAAGATATTAAAGTGCTCGCCACTAGCTGCCAGCAATTTAAGCGACTCGACGTGGGTAACCTGCGGTTTCTCGACAGTCTGGCATTTCTCCCCGCCAGCTTGGACGCGCTGGTTCAGGACCTCCGTTCCAAGGGACTAGAAAACCTGTGCTGCGTAAAGCAGGTTTTTCCGCAGCACGTTGAGCTTCTGGCGCGGAAAGGCGTATTTCCCTACGACTACGTGACCAGTTGTCGAGGCTTACCGGGAGCCCGAGCTACCGTCGCGCGAGTCGTTTTACAACAAGCTTAACGACAGCCAAATTTCAGAGGAGGACTACCGTCACGCCCAAACCGTCTTTGAAACATTTAATTTCAAAAGCCTAGGAGAATACGGTGACTGCTACCTGCAACTCGACTGCCTACTTCTCGCCGACGTGTTCCAAAATTTCAGGAAATGGACTTTAGACACGTACGAGCTCGATCCGTTACACTACGTTTCCCTCCCCGCGCTCAGTCTTGCCTGCGCACTTAAACAGACTGGGGTAAAACTGGAGCTGCTCGACGACGTGGATGCGTATCTCTTCATCGAAGCGGGTCTGCGAGGAGGAATCGTTCAATGTGCCATTCGTAACACGAGGGCTAACGTGCCAGGAACCGCATGTTTCGATCCGAACACGGCGGTTTCTCAAATTTTAGACCTTGACGTGAACGGCCTGTACGCTTCCACCATGCGACAATCACCTTCCATGCGCAGATTTTCGCTGGCTAGACCGCGCGGAAATCGACGCTCTCCACTTCCAGCAGGTTCCCGACGACGCGCCCGAGGGTTACATTTTAGAGGTGGACCTCGACTACCCTCGGGAACTACACGAATCGCACGCGGACTTTCCCCTGGCTCCCGAGAAACGAGGAGTCCCGCTCGAATGGCTCTCACCCTATCAAAAAGCGCTCGTCGAAAAATTTCACCTACCCCAGCGAGAGTCTGAGCGAAAGCTGCTTCTCACCTTTTACCCGAAACGCAATTACATCATTCACTACCGAAATCTCAAGCTGTATCTGGAGTTGGGCTTAAAACTAAAGGTCATTCATCGCGTTTTGAAGTTTTCGCAGAGGGCATTCCTTAAAGATTTCATCGACTTTAACCACAACCTCCGAAAACAGGCGACAAATGCCTTTCAAAAGAACCTGTCTAAGCTCATTATGAATTCGATTTATGGCAAGACTATCGAAAACCCACGTCAGTACAATAACGTTGTCATTAGCGTGAGCGAGGAGGAAGTGCTGAAAAACCTGCAGAAGCCTAACCTCAGACAGTTTGCGGCAATTAGCCCGACCGTGGTGATCTTTCAGTTTTCCCAGAGAACCCTACACTTGAACAAACCCGTGTACGCGGGCTTCTCTATCCTAGAGATGTCCAAACTGGTCATGTACGAATTTTTCTACAAGCAGGTCAGGCGCGTTTTCCCCGACGCTCGCGCAGCGTACAGCGACACGGACTCGTTCATCCTCCAAATCACCGACCCGGATGTAGACTCGAAGCTCGCGACCCTTGCCGAAACTCACCTGGATACTTCGGGGTATCCAGCCGATCACCCCTTGTTCTCTCCCGCAAACAAAATGAAACTAGGAGTGTTTAAAAACGAATTCCCTAAAGATCACATCCTTGGATTTGTTTGTTTAAAACCCAAACTCTATTCGATGGAACTAGCCTCCCGAGAGCACTACGTGAGGGCGAAAGGAGTGAAAAGGTGCGAGTCCCGTAAGCTAACCTACGAGCTGTACGTTCAAACTCTCGAGCAACAAACTCTGCACAAGATCACGCAGCGAACCATTGCTCGTAAGTTGTGCGAGAACAAGACTGTTGCCGTGGAGAAGATAGGACTCAACCCGTTCGACAACAAGCGCTTCATCGACTCTGACGGCGTTTCAACTCTTCCTTTCGGACATTGGAGCCTCTCGTGAAGTGCTTTTTTTCATTTCAAGCTGATGTATTTGTGTGTGTGTGTGTGTGTGTGTGTGTGTGTGTGTGTGTGTGTGTGTGTGTGTGTGTGTGTGTGTGTGTGTGTGTGTGTGTGTGTGTGTGTGTGTGTGTGTGTGTGTGTGTGTGTGTGTGTGTGTGTGTGTGTGTGTGTGTGTGTGTGTGTGTGTGTGTGTGTGTGTGTGTGTGTGTGCGTGCGTGCGTGCGTGTGGTGGGTGGGTGGGTGGGTGGGTGGGTGGGCGGGCGGGTGGGTGCGTGCGTGCGTGTGTGCGTGTGTGCGTGCGTGCGTGCGTGTGCGTGCGTGCGTGCGTGCGTGTGTGCGTGCGCGCGCGTGCGTGCGTGCGCGTGTGTGCGTGTGTGTGTGTGTGCGTGTGCGTGTGTGTGTGTGCAGAGGGTATTGTAAAGAGCCATTTTCATGTAGCGCGAGGTTTTTTTTGTTTTTCACCAAGTGTTTGATATTTGTATAAAGAGCTGTCGCGCGCCATCTGTTTCTCCATGTTTCGAGAATATCTTAGATGCATGCATATTGAATAAAAAAGAAAAAGATCCATCCTCGCTTTGTGTCCTTTTTTTGGCTTTATTTCGAGATCAGGTTACAGAGCGGAACAGCAGGAGAGCTTTAGCGCAGGAGAAGGAAATTGCTTGCGCACGAGTACGGAAATGTGTGTGTCGTTCCGTCGGTAGTCGCTCGACGAGAAAGCTTGGATGCACTCGCGGAGCGGTACACCGCAACACCGGCGCGCACCCACGTATAGACAGTAAAGTCCGCACGTGTGCGACAGAGTCCCTTGAATTCTTCTCTTGGAGTAGAAGAAGCTCGCTGCGTCCCCAATGAAGTCGTAAAATTCCCCGTGAATCGGAATCATTCCGAAACTGTCAAAATAACTAATTGCCTTGTCCTTTGGGCATACGTAGAAAAGAACCCAGTGTTCACCGAACGATGACCTCGGTGCCGTATTCACTACGTAAAGACCGGGTGACGCTGTCTCTTGACCAATCTCGTCGCACGCGAACGTGCCACGAAACCAGGGACGCGTGCAATGATTTCCCGCGAACATTGGGTAAAATTCGTGTTCTTCCATTTCAAGCGGCAAACTTGACGTTTCTCTCCTTGTCACTTTCCAGGACGCGAGGCGTTTCTGACATAAAGAGAATGGTGATGGCTTTAGTTAGATCTTGCTTGAAGGTCAAGGTGAGTCTCACGTTCGCCGTGGAGATTGGACAAAGACTCTGCTCTTCTCTGTCCGGAGTCAAAATATAGTATAGCAGAAAGGAGTCTTTTGAGAAGGCACCTTTAGAGTAGGGGACGTCTCTTCGATTGAGGCGGTGTTGGAAGCTCATATAGGCCTTCATGTACAGATCTTGAGCAAAATCAAACTGTTCCGTCTGCTGGCAGCCACCCACGTCCAGGACCGCCGTTTTCAGGTTGAAATGTTCGAGCTTGAATGGGTCGTGCTCGCGACTTCCCTGAAACGCCTCGCTCTTCACGAAAGCGACGAGGAGCTTTGACGGCACTCGATGCGAATACAGATCGTCGAGGACAATGTGCGACACACCGGGCGAAACGGTTCTGGTCTTGATCTCCACCCCACGTAGTAGATAAGTCGCGGGAGAGGACTGCAGACGTATTTCGATGCCCACAAGCACCGTCGGGGCAACTTGCACGCGTCGAATGTAGAGCACAATGCGAGGAAGTTGTACGACGTGTTTCTGGGGAACCGTCGAAGCGGCCAAGAGCCTGAAATCTTCGGTATTTTGCCGCAGCACGATACGAATATCCACCCCGTTCAAGAGAAGCTTGTCCTGGTGACATATGTCACTCATAAGAGAACAAAACAAATCACAGAGCGTACTTCCTTCGGTTCTTTTAAAACGTGCCATAAGTCCCTTAGCATCGGCGGGAAGGTCGAGCTTTTCGGACGTATTTACCGGGTCTTTTTCGTAGAGCATCGCGGAAAGAGAGTGATCCCTTCTCGTCTGGTTTGCGTGCAGGAGAATATCGAGATAGGAACGATAAGCATAATTCTCGTACTGGCTCACCATAGTCTGATTCAGATACACGTGTAAGTATTGAAAAAGGGAGCTTCCAAATGCCTGAACCGGTATGACCTTATCGTGCGTGACAGTTCCGTCCGTCGCGGTGGTGCTCGCGGGATCGCCATTGGCTCGCACGATTTTTGACTGGATGTGCAGGAAGCTTGATTTCAGATCGTAAAAGTGATGTCCCAGAGACGGAACGTGAAATTCTAAGACTGAAGTGGGTGTTGTCGTGGCGACCGGAAAGAATTCGATATATTCGGACTTTTCCAAAGCAAAAGACGTAGGCGGAAGAGAGAACAGATCGAGCTCTCCGCTGGTGCACAGACAGGAACGCTCGTGCAGGGTAAAAATATCGCCCGTCATTTTTTTTTTTACGTATCGAAAAAGTCATGCACGACCTTTCCTTTCTTTTGTCGCCCAGACACTGAACAGCACTGGGAGGACGCCTTTCTTTTATGCCCTCCGCCAGATTGCAGCTTTTGGAGAAACTCGTCTCTGGTGCTTCGATACGTGCGGCCAATTCCCTTTTTTACGGCGTCCTTCAGCGAGGAACCCTGACTTATTTGCTCTGCGATATCTCTACCCGTGGACACTAACTTTCGACCCAGGTAAGGGGCCACTCCCTTTGTAAACACTGGCGATAGCCTCTGATAAATGTCCGACAGTAGTCCGCTCCCAACCTGGAACAGGGGCCCGGACACAAAATGCGTGAGCGGTCTTTCTCCGGAACCCGAGAAATGTTCTAAACAACACGGTGGGGACTTTACGTGTATTTTCTAAAATGAAGAGTGGCTGCAACGCGACCCGATCCGTCCAGAAATGGGATGTAGCTTCCTCTCTCGCCAACAAGCTCGAGACAAATGGTGTTTACTTATTTTACGATCACCGTCTTATATTGGGGTAGATTGAAAGAATACGATATCATTTCGTTTCGTTTTGACACTACGAATGGGACGACTCTCAAGAGAGGAGCTTTCACGTCACCGACGTGCTCCGCTTCTATGATATCGCAATAGGTAAAAATGTAATTGCTGGGAAATAATACAACATCACGGTCTGCCATCTAGAAGGAAGTGTACACGCTTTTCTGACCAAAGCCAAGCATGTGGGATAAGTGAGCATTGATTAAGATATACCCGCTGTGGTGCAACTGTAACTCTACGACTTGGATGTATGGATTATAACGACGCAATATTTTCGAGGAATTGAGCTTAAGATGAGACTGGTAGGCGCTGTTTATCGCGTTAATGAGATCTTCTGGCGATTCGTAGAAGCCCTCGAGGATCTCAATTCGGTCCTGAGTCATCAGGTGCTTTACCCTCGTCAGCTCTACCTCTACCTCACTATCGAATGTATCTTCCTCCACGGGGCTGCCTTCCACGGGCTGACCTGTTCCAAAAACGATCTCTGTAAATCCGAGTTTTTTCGACAATGTAGGGGACATGCGCAGTGCGTTGTTTCTCTGGAAGCTTAAAGAGTAACATTTTCCTTTTCGCTCGAAACTCGTCTTGGGACCAAAGAGCTCTCGCAGGGCACTTTTCAGCAGCGCGATAAAGTCTTGCTTTGGCTGCATTCGGAGCTGTTTGGTGGCTTCCACTTTCCCGGCATCCGTAGGCCTGACCAAGTACAGCTCGTTAGATGGGCTCGTCACATTCTTGATGCTAAAAGAGAAATTCAGTCATTCTAGGGCTACCTCGTACGGTTCATTTAATATAATAGGTTGGGACAATTGTACCCTGAACTTGCTCAAACTATTGTCGTGAAAAATGTCCGACGAGGCATTTGAGAATAGGTTCACGTAAAACTCATTCCTCATTTCGCTTCTTCGCGACCGATCTGTACGTAGGTCGGTGGCAGACTGACCGGACCGCTCTGCAGGGTCAGCTCTTTAACAAGGCGACCAACCACACAGGAGAGAGACACGCAGTCATCTTAGGGTTAGTTATTTTATTTCCACGAGTCTACGGTATCCACGGTGATGAAGCGATATCGAAGAACGTCGGTGGCCAGGCAATGGATGTAGGTGGCTTCGATGTGGTGCTTATACTGCATCGCGCGTTTGATGGTCTTCAGCGTATCCGCGATGAATTCCACCACGTCCGTCGTCTCCGATGCGGTCACATTGGTCAACACCTTGCCCGACCAATGGGATAAGAGCACAAAGGGCTGCTCGTGCGATTCCCACTCCTTGTCCCGCCCCTTGTAGCTCTCGTAGACGTGGGCTATTATCCTGAACACAACGGGGTCCACTTCATATGGAACGAACTTGCCAAAAATGACGAGGTCCACCAGCAGATCGAACGCGGACACAAAGAAGTTGTTGTTTGCTTTTCGATGTGCAGCGCAGGCTTCGACATCGCTCCATCAAGTGTGTTCTTCTGCGCAGCCCTCGAGACGTTCACGCACGAGCATCTTGTCAGATCGACCTCCGGCGCACGAGTGACGTTCCGAGCCCAACTCCGACAGTTGAATAAACAAAAGCGACCGAGCGGAGCGTCAAAACAATGTATTTCATTTGCATATAAAAAATAACATTCCGAGCTCTCGAGACATATCAAAAACGATCTAGACTTCTTCCTGCATGACGGAATTGTAGATAGGCTTCGTCACTAGACCTGGAGCAATGACGCGTTCAAATTCCGTGGAGGGTTGCCTTTTTTCACCCAGATTACGAAAGCCATTCCCGAGCACCGCTTGAATCGCGAGCGCGAAATCACGTGATAGGAAGACGAGCAACGTCACACAACCATGGTCACATGACCTGCGGCGGAGCCTTTTAGCGATTAAAATGCATTTACCGCTCAGCGATTCAAAACACGTGACCATCATTTGACTGGAGCGCAGCGCGCTCTGTTGGATGCAGCATGAACTTTGAGCGACATCACGTGAGCCCCTCTTTCGGATGCAGCACGAACCCTGTGCGACATCACGTGAGCGCCATCTGTCGTACGCAGCTCGAACCCTGTGCGACATCACGTGGTTGTTATCATGAATCGCACACACACACGAACAACTAAGACAAGTTAAGCAGTCTGGGAAGCAATGTGCTTGTAGCTCAGCGAGTAGAGTGTCGGGCCCAGTCGCCCGCGCAGCCTTTTTAATCGAATAAAATGCATTTACCGCCCAGCGATTCAAATAATGTCACGTGACCGTCAAATAATGTCACGTGACCGCAGCGCAGCGCGTTCCTTCGGATGCAGCACAAACCCTGTGCGACATCAGGTGAGCGCCATCTGTCGGACGCAGCTCGAACCCATCACACGTGAGACGCCCTGAGCGCCGCAATTCAAGTCCTATAGCGCCATCTGTCGGACGAAGCTCGGACCCTGTGTGACATCACGTGGTTGTTATCAGATGATGACCGCAGCTGTCAACACCTGGTAAACCACGCTTGTGGTTTGAGGTCTGTGGTTTGTTGTTTGCGGTAGAGTGGCAGCTTCTGGCACGCGCCTGACACGCGACGCGCACGTGACCTCACACCTATACCGAGCACATTAGCCAGTGACCTCGCTGAGCTGCGATTGGTCACTGGCTAATGCCCCGGGGCCAACGATGCCCACTGCCTGGCATTGGTCACTGGGATGGCAGAGAGGAAGGGCCCCGACCTACTGCGCTGTGATTCGTTGGATCGGGTTTTGGCCCCGCCCTCCTGCGCTGTGATTGGTCGGATCGGGTTAGGCCCCGCCCTCCTGCGCTGTGATTGGTCGCTGTGCAAGCTCGTACATGTTTGTTACTACTGTTGTTGATTTTGTTAAGTAGGTACAGAGACCTCATATTCAATCGTATCAAGCGAAACGCCAGTTCTACCGATGGCTTTTTTGCGTGTGTTTTGCAGACCCTGGTATGATCGCTTGACCATAAAGGCCTGTCCACACATGCCGCGGAGTGCTACAAGCATAGCGCTGACTTTGCGCTAAGCGAGTGCTGACGGGATCGGTGATCACCAGCTTTGTATCGCACCGTAAAACTGTTGCTCATGGCAGACGAAAAGTAGCTCACGACACGTGAGCAGCGTTAAATCAGCGCTTCGCTGCGTGTGAGAACCGGCATTAATGGAGACGTTTATTCGATTGTACACTAGGCTTTCGCGTTGATGGCGGGAGATCGTGCCGTCACTTTGAAGCATAGTTTGAGCACACACGCGCTGGGTCTGTAATTGGCAGCGAACGGTCTACTAAAAATATAATATTGCGCTGGTCTGCTGTTAACAGATCGCATGTTGGATGTGAATCATTATAGCACTTATGCAGCCTTTTTTTTATGCGTGTGTTATATCTAATACTTTTGTCGAGCGATCGGGTATTTCACGCTGCCCTGTTACTAATAATCCAAATTCCTCGCAAACAGGCAAGAAGCTGCCAATGCCCCAATAAACGGTGCTGGGACCACGACCGGTTTGGACAGACGTTCCAGTGTCCAAGCCATCGTCGACGCAAGTGCACTCTTCGGAATTTGGCCTTATCCTGGATTCTACCACCCAGGAACTTCGACTTCAGTCATCCTTAAATGCGATGTGTATCTACGAGGCAATAAAGCTACGTTTAACCTGAACTGCACAATTTCGTCTCGGAGATTTGTGGCTCGGGACCAAATGTAAAGGATAAACCTTTAGTCCCAGGAGTCGAAATCCAAGGGCGCAACGTTTAGACCCGTGGGTCCAAGTGCAAGGGCCTAACAGTTGGTCCTCGGGGTTCATTTGAAACGGTGTAACAGTTAGTCCCAGGGTCCAAGCGCAAGGGCCTAACAGTTCATCCTCGAGGTTCAATTGAAACGGTGTAACAGTTGGTCCCAAAGGACCAAGTGCAAGGGCCTAACAGCTGGTCCTTGGGGTGCAATTGAAACGGTGTAACAGTTAGTCCCAACGGTGCTAGTGCGAGGTACTAACGGACGGGGCGCAACAGTTGCTCCCGTTACCGTTGCTCCCCTAGGGGACTAATGGTGGTGGCAGAGCATTTGGTCCCCCGAGGGACTAAGTCGCGCTCCCTTTTTTCTTAGAGTGTAGGAATCTTTACCGAGCAACACATGCGGGGAGCGCTACTCGCTTATCATCTATCACGTGGTTTTGACACTTGTTTTAAGGTTTTATTATTGAAACAAGTGTCAAAACCACGTTATAAGGGATGAGGCGCGCGTGAAGGGTCGTAAGGCGCGCGCGTGAGTTTTTTGTCGAAGGACACGAAAAAAACCGGCCTACGAGTCATATACAGCTTCGCTGTAAACCTTCTAAAACTGCATATAAAAGGTATTCAAAAAGGAAAAAAAATGCATCTCCTTTAGGTTTGTAAGCAATGTTCTGCAAATGGCTCATTCTGAGCTTTTCAGACCAATTGAGCACTCGAGTGCAATGAACGTGCGCCTGAACTTGTGGTGGTACTCAAAGTTAAAGATGAAGTATAGGTGGATTGCATCCAGGACTTCTTCAGCAGGCGACGCGGCTTCGAGTTGTAACTCATCTCCACTGCCACGTTGCTGGGCACCTCGGGATCAGGTAGGCTCGAGCTGACAGCCATCGGGTTGATTGCACCCCCTGACTGCAACCAAAGAGATATCGAAATCATGTGATATTAAATTGAAACCTATTATCCCCAATTTAAAGGAACTCTTAAGGAATATATGGTTTTCCTAGGACGCATTTGTGTAATTTGATGGAACACTGATGCAAACGTTGAACAGATCAGCCATACTCACCAGACATGACTAGAACAACTTTAACTGTTGACCTACTACACTCCCCTGAATAAAATGAAAGACAGACACGGACAGACACTGATAGCACCTGTCCGTGTCTGTGTCTTCCAATTGTCCTCGTCTTTAGCGCTACTTTTAATTTTGTAATGCCTAACCAACTAGCCCGTCACATGATCCTAGTACTAAAATTATCACCTGGCGGGGGGTAATCGTGGCTTAGGAAGCACTTGATGTTCATCAGCCATGTCTAAATTTGTCACCCTGATTTACTTAGGTGACTAACATGTCTTAGTCAAGGGGTACGACTACTGTAGCAGGGGAGTAGCGACTCAGCACCACAGCCGTATCCTATGACCGCCAACACTCACTGCCGAATGCCGAACTTCGGCAAATATATAAATATATTTGCCGAAGTGATTTGCCAGAATAAAATTTACCGCATGTTTTATTGAGGCATGAAAAAAACAGGACGCAAGGACGAAGAGACAAAAAAATAACAGACCAAAAACACACACGAAAGAGCCGTGTGTGTCTTACTCTAATTTATTTACTCTAAGCCTACCCACAATTTTCTCCCTGAAATGCACGAACACCAACCACGTGGAGACAAGATAAAAATCAAGAGCCCGGTTTCAACTGTCCAAATGCGATTAGTATAATTAAATTATTTGATTATTCTTACTTGCGTTAAACAGCATTAACAACTGCAGCGAGATGAGTCCAAGCTAGCAGCAACGGCAGCAACATCCAAAACTCTCGACGAAGTCGCCCTTAAAAGTTGACGCAGAATTAAGAAATGTATTCAATCAACTTCAAATAATGCAAACATTAGCCATCTAGCTTCCAAATGTGTGATCACACGCAAAGAAAATGACAAGGCAACAAAATAATTACTAGTATCGCTGCCGGCAATAACTAAATTACCTTATTCAGTAATATGGTACTATCGCTGTTTGTGAAGCGCACAAATAATTAACTCAGACATTTATTTTCCGAATTTCGAGGTAACGTGACGTTTGGCAAAAACGTTTATTGAACCTTTGTTAAATTATAAATATATAGCATTGACTCCAAAAATCAGTGTTTAACGCTGATATTCACAAATATTAATGAAGTTGGAAATCAATCACGGCAATTGGCTGGTGCCGCCAATCAATGCCTGATCGGCTTCTGCTCTGCGAAATGATATAGTCTTATGAGATATTCAACGATTTTATCAGATCCTCAGCTCAACGTTGGACGCTACGCACCAGCGGCCCCCAAAAGAAAACGCCCCTCCCGCTCTAATGGCGCGTTCACACTTGAAGCGTATCCGCAACCACAAGGCGGATCCGCGCGTTCTCAACCGCAGAGCAGCTGGGATCGAGCGGTTCGCGCGGCGCTTTCCCTTACAAAAAACTGTGATGCTTTTCTGTTGAAAGGCTGTTGAAAAAAGTCATCAGAGGATATAATATGTCGATAGCTTTTCATCCGACTTTCTCTAGCTATTCTGTTCACTTTCTTTTGAATATTGGCCCACTTTGTAGTAAGAAAGTCAACAGGCTTTCTGTAGCCTCCAAGATGCTTTTTCTGCAACTTTTCAATTGAAATGCTACATCTTTTCAACTGAAACACCCCAGAAGACTAAAAAGAAAGAAAAATGCTCCACAGCTTAGCTATTCATTCAACAAAGTTTCGGAAGCTTACAGTGGCTTTCTACTCTTCCAAATTGGCTGCAGCAAAATAAAAATAACGTAAGAAACGTGATTTTTTTATATATTGTGAGTATGTTAATTAATCAGTAAATGTTAGTAAATTCTGTGGTATTTGAAGTCACTACCAGTGTTGTGGAGTTGCCACTCCGGAGTTGGAATGATTCCGGAATCACTCCGCATTTTCGCGACCCCGGAATGGAATGGGAATGGAATGGGGGAAACGTTGAGGGGAATGGAATGGGAATGGAATTAGTTGCCTTTTGCCCGGAATGGAATGGGAATGGAATGGGCCCGGTTCTTTCTCTTTTTTTATTTATTTAGTTGTATAAATAAATATATATATATTTTTTTCTGTTCTTTTAGATGCGGAGCATCTCTTGCTCAGGTCTATGTCCCGCGGCGTCGTAGTCCGCACTCACACTACGCACGCGCAACTCTCCTTCCCTCTCTCCAACAGCTGCACGTTACTCTCTCCGCTCTCTCTTCTACCAGCTGCGCGCACTGCGCGTTCGTTCGTTTCTACTCACACCGCGCGCGCACGCGCAACTCTCCTCCTCTAGTCTCCTCTCCTTCAAGTGTGAAAAAAAAAATAAACGGCAAGCGGCGAGCGTTCCAAGTTTCTCTGCGGCGAGCCGCGACGAAGGCTCGCGTAGGGGGTGACGCTAGGGCAGTCGGTGGCGCCATCTCTCGACGTCAGCATGCAACTGACTCTTTCCTCGGAACCAACACGATGCTCCGCGTCACCCCATGGTTCCCCTCGGAAAAAATGTGTAATTATTTTTTTTTTTTTGGGGGGGGGGGCGGGGTTACGATTAGCTATACCGAGCTAGTAAGCGAGTAAGTTGGTCAGAAATAAATGGAATACAAGAAACAAGCATCAAAGCAAAGAGCAGAAGGGGGAGGAGGGGGTGGCAGTGGCGCCTTTCACAGACGCGCAGGCGACGGGCTTCACGTTGGCTTCACTGGTGTTACACGAGAGCGAAACAAGAAACCAAGCACCAAGCAAAAGAAACGAAGGGTGCGGCAAAGAAAGAAACCGCCATGCACGGCTCCTCATCGTCCTTGTCTTGCTTTTTTTCTTTCTTTTTTTTTGTTTTTGTTTAAACGGCATGGAGATTAGCACGCCTGAGATCTGGGTTCGGAAGCGACTCATAACTCCAAGAGCTCCGATAACTCGTTGACTCGCACGCCGCCGAAATATGATCCGTTACTGTTTTCTTATAGTACGAGGAGCGTTGTTTAGCAGGTGGTCAACCCTGCTGCCTTCCACGTTCATTCGCGCGCCCTGCTTTGTAGTGCGAAGTCTGAGTTTGCTTCGGCATTAAAACAAAGCGAGATTCACTTCTCTCTTCTCGTCTTGCGCTTTGCGCCGAGGCTCGTTTTTTTTTTATACTGCATTTTTACGTGTAAGTGACTTTTACTTGGTCTTTGTTCCGATGCTTGTTTTCTGTGTTATATGTTTTACATTCAAGTGGGTTAGGGTTACAAGCAAGCTATCGGATTCCCGCTCATTTCCTTTGGCTTTAGTCTCGGCATACTTTGTTTCACCTTGCGATGAACCGCTGCGGACGCTACGCGTCAACCCAGGCAATCCAGCAGCGTGAGCTTAGTAAAATCACAGTTTTTTTAGGCATTTAGCTTTTTTTTTGGCAATGATCTATGTGTTTTAAAATGTCAGCTTTCAGTTGCATATGCCGGCAACACAACAGGGTTGGGCGGTATCGTATTTCAGCAATACATTTTTTCACCAGTATCTCTATTCCTGTATCAAATACATGTTGAATGTTTCTTTTTATCGCGATACAATCAGGATGAAATGTATTTCGTCACATTTCTTAAAGTATCCCCCCCCCCCCCGAAAAACAAAATACAAGTCGGAACGCCTTTTTTTGTTGCTTTTTTTATTTCTGAGGGAATTAGGGTCAATGACATGTTCGTTCATTGTTACTATGCTGAGCAAGGTTCCTTCCGATTTTCCAAATTATTTTTCTCTTCTGAGAAATGTTGCGTAGTCGGGACTCCAAACAGGTAGCGTTCCAGGAGTTGAGTCGGAGCATCTTCTACCGCAGGTCCCTAGGTAGGGATTTCATGAGTCATTGTTTACTGGCATCCGATGCCCACTACTAGTTAGTTAAGAGCCTTGAGAAACAGGAAATCAAAGGAAGTGTTGCTTGGCCTGTGCCCGAGTAGCTGAGTCACAGTCCGCTGCAACACGAGTCTGGCGGTGGTTGACTTGCAATACTAGGATGACTAACGCAGTGAAATTCAACAGATATCCGAATGCGTCTGCGCCTGTAATATTGCACTGCTCAAGGGTACGTCATAAATCGACGTGAACGTGACCCGCTGCTCTGGTGATCCGATAACCAGGAAGGAGGCCAGACTTGGCCTCGTTCTGCCGACCCAGACTTCGTACACCTCTGACTCGTGTCGAGCGCGCAGTTTCTCGAGGAGCTCGCACCTGTGCCGGCCATCTCAAGTAGCAATCCACGAGGTCCCTGTTGGGATGATTCTAGGCGAAACTTGAGGACTGCCATTTATCCATTGGAAGCGGAGGGTCGGCAAGAGGGACCGTCACAACAGGGATGCCACCGTATCGATTTTTCAACCGTAACAGAAGATAACACGTGTGCTCCAGGATGCTTCAGGTGGTCCACTATCCTCGAAAATTCCAAATGCAACTGCCTGCATGATCTTCAATGAGGTCACCTAAAACGAAAGTACGTACTGTTCTTTCATGCAGCAGCGTGGGGAAAGTTTCATGTTCAGGGCAATACCTACAGATACAATAATACTAGTTCAATTCATCGTGACGTCATGTGATCAGTGTTGACAGGGGCGCCCTTATCGGACAGGGGAGTGGTGATGTCATGATGGAATGTATTTAGAGCGCGAAGTCTTTTTGCATCACTCGTCAGAGAGACAGGATGCCAGGAAAGGGACCGCGGTGAATACTTGATGGAACGTTTTTAGAACCCATTGAAGACTCCCCTCCGCCCGGAACCACTGCCTTCAAGGCGAAGTGCCGAGCCTGCGGGATAGTCGGTTTGGGATAAAAAGCTTCCACTTCATACTTAAAGCCTCATCTCAGTCGGCGTCTCAAAGAATTTTAAAAAAATGTATTGCATTATCAGTATTTGTATTTCTGCCCTCTCTAAAACGTATTACTGCATTTGTATTTTCAAAGATTTTTCGCCCATTTTTTAAAATGTATTTCCGATATGTACCGCGATGCATTTTTACATACTGTAAACGACTTATTTTTCGCGGGCTCAATATTTCGCGATTTCGGTCAAAGCTGGAGTTTTTTTAAAAACTCGCGGGTTCTAATTTTCGCGACAAGTAGGGATCTCAATATAGATTCCAATGTGTTTACATTTCACCTGAGTTGTTCGCGGGACCTATTTTTCGCGAAGTGCAGGCTATTCGCGAAATTCGCGAAAATTGAGGTCATTGCGAAAATTAAGTCGTTTACATATATATATCTGAGTATAAGTTTTTTGGCTACTATTTTCCTCTGTCCCAGTATTTGTATTTCCAAAGACATTTTTGAGTATTTCTGCCCAACCCTGCAACACAATGTAGCTGTCAAGTGCCTTTTTTACGTTTAGGAATTAGAGGAATGGAATGGAACGATTCAGCCATTCCAGGAGTGAAAATGGGCCCAGTGTCCCCATTCCTAGGAGTTGAATTATCGAAAACTCTAATTCCCCGGAATGGAATGGGAATGCAATGGGGGTGCCCATTCCGAAGCACTGGTCACTACTACATACATCCCACAACTACACATTAGAAACGAACACAAACACCATGAAGCACAGAACACCTTAATTACATTTCATTGACTGCTCCAGAGCCTTATATTGCCTACATATTGAGGGTAATCATTTGGCCGGTGACCACCTCAACACTTATTAAGGTTCCAAGTATTTGATCTTCTCCTCCGGAGTCTTTAAAGGAAAACAGTGTTTCGAAGTTCGTGGACGATATCTCTTACTAAAATGCATTGGTACAACTAATAATAATTCGGCGTACAACATCCAAAAAAAACGGCTCCTAGAAGAAATAGTATCGCTTCCCTGCATAGTACGACTCAGGATGAAGCGAGTCAAGGCAGTTTCTCCACTTTCAAATAGTTATTAATGCGAATAGCATTCTTTGGATACTTCACGCACTTTTCGTCTATCTATGTATCTATCTATCTGGCTATCTAACCTCTTACGCCGCGGGTCGATAAATAAATAAAAAAGACCGGCGCCGGCTGGGATTCGAACCGTTGACCCTTTGATCAGCAGGCAGACGCGCTAACCACAGAGCTATGAAGGCTTTTTTTTTTTTGTATAAAACGTGTTTATTTACAAAGTAAAAGCCGCCAACTTGGCAGCAGCAGAAGGAACAAGCATATATGCACACCACTTTTCTAACATGTCACTAGCATGACGCAGCACGCTTGATTAAGGGGTAATGGTCATTTACAAATTATACAGTGCCTATTTATGTTCTTGGCTCTTTTCGCCATGTACATTTTTAAACAGGATTTCATTGCGGGCCACTGCGCAAAGTCAGACATTTCAGTGTGCTCCAGCACGCTGCTGGTGTAAGCAAAGCCGTCCACAAAGTGGTTCCAAGCGGGTTTGCCCTTCTCAGCCACCATTAAATGGTCCACTCGAGACTTCCAGATCGCGTGCAACCCGAGTAGAAAAAGCACTTCGACACATTTTTTGTTATCGCCAGCTTGGATTTCAAGAAACTTCATAGTATTCCAGTCCGGCCGTGTGTCTATGTTGAACGCGTGGCCGAGCTCCGACCAAAATATCTCAGCGTTTGTACAGTACATGAACACATGTTGTAAAGTTTCCGGGAAGGGACACAATGCACAATTAGTGTTCCATGGCACAGAAAACCCTTTGCCTTCAAGCCATGTCTTTACGGGTAGAGCTTCCATATGGAATTTAACGAAAAAATCCTTGGTGCTTGTTTGTGCGGGATATTTCCGCAAACGTTTGAATACCGGCGATACTCCTGGGGATCCATGTGGGGGGCGATACAACGGAGGCGGTATAGCCAGATCGATGGTATCCCAGTAAAGAGTTTTCCTTTTCACCTGCATGAGGTAGTCCCAGGAAAACCGGCTTTGGAAGAAATTGATCGCGTCTTCGATCTCCTTGTAAAATCTAAGTACAGGAGCTCTCGGAGAAGCCTCCACCGTACTCACTTGCCAGGCTGCCAGGTACCGCCCTCCTAAACGTTTAAAGGACTGTACCGTCTCCGGATTCACTTGGTCCCGGAAAAACAAAAACCGTTGTACTTTCAATTTCAACTCTAAATTAACGAGCCCCAGCCCTCCCTTGGAAAGACTCAAAAACAAATTAGTTCTGCGCGTACGTTCAAACAATGATTGCCAAATGAAGGTGGCACAAAGTCTGTGAAATTTGTGAATGTCTGATGAACGAGCAGGCACGATTTGTGCGGCGTACCATACGCTAGAAAAAAAGACAGAATTGCAAACAAAAGATCTATTGAACAAAGAGAGGTGTCGTCCGTACCATTGGCTCATTTTCCCCTGTACGCTTTTTAAATGGATTCCGTCCCGGCCCGTACTTATCTGTTCAGTTTCAAGCCCAACCCCGAGGTAATTAGTGACTGAGCAAGACCAGTTCATGCCCATATAACACTTAGGTGTTGTGGCCCATGGGCCTAGCCAAGACCCAACTGATTTTGAGGTGTTCATTATTGCCCCTGATATGCTACAGAACTCATTTATATGCTTCACAGCGAACTCCAACTCTCGTTTAGAAGTGCATATAATGGCGACGTCGTCTGCATAAGCAAGTATCTTCGTTGGTAGCTCGCCTAGATTCGCGCCCTGGATATGCGCATCGGCTGTGATTGTTTTACAGAGGGGCTCTAAGTATAATGCAAACAATAGCGGTGACATTGGGCACCCTTGTCTGACTGAGGATTTTACCCGGATAGAGGCAGACTTATGCCCGTTAACTAATAATCGAGTGGTTATGTCTTTATAGCATATTTTAATGTATCTAGTTAGTCGATCTCCTAGGCGGCAGCGTTCGAGCAGAGCGAAGAGATAAGAGTGTGACACCCTGTCAAAAGCTTTGCTTAGGTCTACTTGGAGGACTGCTAAGGGGTGTTGCTGCGCCTCCGCTGTCTCACAGATAATTCTCATTGTATGCGCGTTCGATGTAATGGATCTGCCTTTGAACCCATAAGACTGATGGTCTCCTACAATAATACCTAAACCATGATCAAGGCGTTTAGTCAGAATTTTCGCCAGAATCTTATAATCTGTCGTGAGTAAGCTGATTGGCCTAAGGTTGTCTGCATTTGTAACGCCGGAGGCCGCGTGTTTTTTCGGAATAAGAACGGTCAGTGCTTGACGCATCGATGGAGGCAGCAAGTTTCTTTTTAGAATGTCTTCGTATACGCTGCGAAGCATCGGAGTTAAGAGGCTTGAAAACTTCTTATAAAAAGCTGACCCCAGTCCGTCCACTCCCGGAGACTTTCCAGCTTTCAGTTCTTTAATCGCGGCTCCTATTTCCGCATCTGTAATTTCCCCGTTTATTTTTTCCGAGATGTCACGAGGAATTTCAGGCATTACTTGAAGAAACTTCTCTAAAGTTGTTTCGTCGGCATGTTTACGCTCACTTAGCAGCTCCGAGAACGTGTCCACAAGTTTCTTTTCAATATCGCTCTGCTCTGAAACGATCTTGTCCCCGGTTTGTAGTGATGTTATTTTATTGTTACGAATGTGGTTACGTTCTTTGGTTTTGAAAATTTTTACCGGCTCTTCCTCTTGATGCAAGGAATGCAGCCGACATCGGACCATTGCACCTTGATAATCCTTCTCCAGAATCGTAAACAGTTTCGCCTTGCACTCACGAATATCACTGGTGAACTGGCCAGGACTTAAGTTTTCTTCGCGAATCAAAATGGAAAGGGTCTCTTCTAATGCGCGCTTCTCTGCTCGCGTGCGTGCAGCTTTATCTTGGCTGTACCTAAAGATAATTAATTTTGCTTCTTCTTTAAAAAGTTCCCAACTAACTGCGTCTATTACGCCAACTTTGTTTGTTTCACGAATAACTTCCTTAATTTTTTCAACAAGTGGCTCATCTTCTAGCAAACTCTCATTCATTTTCCATGTACTCCACCCGGAGTCTTTTTTTGCTTTGGGTCTAGTTTTACCCAGCCGAACCGATACCAATGCGTGATCAGAAAATGCAACGGGGGTGACCGCGTATGCTTCGGCATTCGTCAGACATTCACTTGTCGCGTACACTCGATCAAGTCGCGAATGGCAATTTCCCTGCCAATGGGTATAGCCGGGGGTCGGCGCCGTCACCATCTCTGTTACGTCCTGAAGGTCAAAGTCCCGTAAGAGTTTTCTTAGCTCTCCAAGGCTGGAGTCGGTTTTATACCCGTTTGAACAGTCTCCTGCATTTAAGACACAGTTAAAATCACCCGCTAGAATCGTGTTGGCCGGCGTGTCTAAGTATTGCCGCAGACTAATGAAAAAAGATTTACGGTCGACGGGCGAATTGGGGGCGTGAACACAGACTACTTTGAACAGTTTGCGATGAAACAGCAGTTCGACTGCGCAGATCCGGCCGTTCTTATCACTTTCCCACTCTGGTAGGATACTGAAAGCACTTTTTTTACGGATAAGAATAGCCGCCCCTCCGCTGTGCGCGATAGCGTTTGAATGAAATAAGCTGAAATGTCGCTCCAGAAAGCAAACCAATTCTTGCACCTGTGAGCTGCAGGCAAGCTTCGTTTCTTGCAAGAACACAATATCTGCATTTTGCTTCAGCAGCTCATTTAAGACCCATTGTTTTCGTTTACGATGTATCAGACTCACGCAGTTAAATGTTACAAATTTTAACTGTCCCATCGTGAGCATATAGGTAACCCGACCCCGAAACCCGCCCACACGAGACTACGAGCCAGAGAGGGGAACGAGAAAACCGCGCATACCGTAACGTTTGTGGTGCGACCCTTTTTGACGCTGAAAAAAGTTCGGGCAGTTGGCCTGCTAAGAGGCCTTTTCATCTCGGTTGTCCGAAGGTGTCCGTGACTTGAGCGGCCTTAGCCGTCCGGGCTTCGTCGAGTCGGCTTTCCAGCGTTGTTGGACCGGTTCACCGACAAGCTCTTCCTCGGCACAGTTCTCTTGTTCGAGGTGTCGCTTGCTTGGAGTAGTTGCCACCTCCATCGCTTCAGCGTCCTGGGCTGAGTCGAGCGGTGTCACATAGTTCTGTGCCGCCCTGTGCTGCATTGCCACGTCAAGGGTCGGCTCCTCCGTGGCCTCGGTCTCGGTTGCGAGCCTCGCCTTGTCACTTTGCTGGGACGTCTTCGAAGGAGCGTCCAAAGGGCGCTCGACTTCCGGAGACGGGGTCCCGGCGGCGGCTTCAGGCAGTCCACCGACCCTCGAAGTCCCAGGCACGGTGCTCTCATGGGTGTCCGCGCTGGCAGCTTGTTCCGCCTCTCCTTCATCCATCACCAGGTCGGAGTTCTCGACGAAACGCGGGCCGGCCGTGGCCGCTGCGTACGATCTGACGCAGTCCGCCTTGGTGTGGCCGAACCGGTGACAGTCCTCACAGCGAGGAATGCGGCAGTCTCTCCTGATGTGCCCCGTCTGCTCGCATCGGAGGCATAGCGGGGCACGGCCGGGCACCGAGACGAGGGCTGTGCCGCCGAAGAAGCGGAGCTGGTGAGGGATGCGCTCTTTGGTGACGCCCTCCTTCAGCGTTATCCGGACTAGCCTAGTCGTAGACTGCACGCCTTGGAATCCTTGGGCCCGCCACATCTCGCGGGCTACCTCATGCACTTTGCCGTACTTCTCCAGGGCTCGGCGAACCGTGTCGTCGGATACATGGTAAGGGACCCAGTGAATCTTCAGGCGAATCTCCGAATTTTTCGGGTCAATCAGGATGCACCGCTTGCCTTTGATGAGCAGTTCCTGCGACGCGAGGAGGCGGTCCTTTGCTGTCGTTGAATGGAAGGTGGCTAGCCACACATGATTCATCTGGTAGGCGCCGAATGACGCCACGTCGCCCAGAAGTTCCAGTCGTTCGAAGGCTTCTCGGAAATCGTCAATCCGGTATGGCCTGCCGGTAACGTCGCAATGCAGTAATAAAGAGTTGAGTGTGACTGCTTCAGAAGGCAGAGGGGGCAGAATTATCTTATAGTCATTGCTTGCAGAAAAACCGCGGCCAGCGGGGGCCGTTATCACTGCTCCATCGGAGCCTGCCATCCTACCGTCCGCACACTGCGAGCGCCGGCGATAGAATGCCACAGAGCTATGAAGGCAGTCATTCAACGCACGCTAAACGGTTGTTTATATCTTTACCATAGGACGCGCTTTACAGCGCTGTCACAGCTACCGGTGCGCGCGCGTTCCATGCACGAGGGCTCATTCCGCTCTCGTGAGGCTGAGCACGGCCGCTAGCTCACCCTCTCCCGCGCTCGGGAGAGGGTGATGTAGCGGCCGTGCTCAGCCTCACGAGAGCGGAATGAGCCCTCGTGCATGGAACGCGCGCGCACCGGTAGCTGTGACAGCGCTGTAAAGCGCGTCCTATGGTAAAGATATAAACAACCGTTTAGAGTACCGTTGGTTCAGACTAGCTGAGACGCCAGAAAGTCTGGTCGGTACCATTTTGAGTGTTTGTGCGTATGGCGCGTGCTTTGCTCGCCTTCCTAAGTGACACAAACGCACGTGCTGGGCTGCGGAGATCGTGCGCAGGGCTGTGAAAGTGTCAACAAATTTAGAATCGCCTCAAGAGTGGGCTGGCGTATCTAGAGTGTGCCGGCCACCTGACGAACGCGCATAACTCCGCACCGTTTGATGCTATTCACATTAACGTAGATAATCATTCCCAAAGGATGGATTCTGCTGATTTTTTTATTTTCTTTACTAGTTGACTATTTAATGTGGTTATTAAAGTCACTATAGTCCCTTACAACGTGACAACGGCAGCGCATGCTTTTCGAACACCTGCCCTCCAGGACGAGCCCCATGCCTTCCGTCGTGCTTTGACTACACGCGCTCGCTCGAGGTGCACGAACGCCGAAGCGTTGTCCAGGGTAGTAGGATCGCGCTAGAGGAGGGACAACTGAAGATGCTTCCCGTTCTCACCTTGTCAGAGACTATTGAGAAACTTAGCGACTTTTGGCATCCAGTCGACGAGTACAATGTTCAATAAAAGTCAACAGAAAGTCTGTAGCTTTTTTTACACTGGCTACCGAGAGTCAACTGAAAATGTTCAACACGAAGTAAACAGAACGTCTACAGTCATTTTGATGACACTGTCAACAGAAAGTCAGCAGAAAAAAATAACATAAAGTTAATAGAAAGTCAATTGCTTTTCTTTCGACTCAGGCTGAAGAAAATCATCAGAAAAGTTTCAACAGAAACTCAGCAAACTTTCCGTTGACCATGTCAACAGAAAGTCAGCAGGAAAAAGTCAACATAAGTTAATAGAAAGTCAACAGGTTTTCTTTTGACTCAAGCTGAAGAAAATCATCAGAAAAAATTTCAACACAAAGTCAACAAACTTTCTGTTGACCATGTCAACAGAAAGACAAAGTCAAAAGAAAGTAATCAAAGTCAAGAAGAAGTCAACACATTTTCAATAAAAATTCAAAAATAATTTTTATGGGTATTTTAGCCACCGGTTTAGGAACCGATTTCCCCGAACCGCTTTTGTGAACCGCGAAGCGGCAACAAAGCGCAACCCGACGCTGACGTGACATCGGGGGCTTTCGAAACAAGATGGTATCTGTCACTGGAGAGGCGTCCAAGGCGCGGTAGTCCTTGCGGTGCAACAGACAAATCAACGAAGAAAGGGGATTTTCACGTCCGTCACGTGAATCCGCCGTGAAAATAATTGACTCGTAATCTCAACGGGCTTCACTCCGGTTATTTGGTTAGGGTAAAGGCCCGTTCATACTCTTGCTAGCCGAGTACGACCGAGAGAGACCGTACCAGTTTTAAGCCTCTTGCGATCTCTTAGGACCGGATGCGCTACAGCGGAGCTGGTCCTAAGAGATCGCAAGAGACTTAAAACCGGTCTGGTCTCTCTCGGTCGTACTCGGTCGCAAGAGTGTGAACGGGCCTTAAGTGTTTCTATATTATTCGGGGTGCTAAAGCATGTCGCTTGCTGCCTTGTTAGTCTCTGCCCATAGAATGTCTGAACCCTCCCTGATCGACCGAAATGACAGTTTTGTACTTACTAAGATAGTCGGGTGAACTACTGAAAGCTTTCGACACTGTGCATGGCCACCAGGAAGGCCGATAGAGACGCCGTGAGACTAATTGCATAGCCAACACATTACCACGGAGCTGGAAGGGTACCTGCGCTAGCTTGACCTCTAACAATTACTACTACCAAAAGGAGTAAAGAGAACCTACTCATGAAATAAAGTGTACGTATCAGACGATGCATGTTTAATTTATGCCGTGTTTATTCGAGCTTAATGTCAAACAAAGAGTAGACTCGATCGACGTGCAACTGACGAGAGGGGAGTCCCCCACCAACGAAGTTACGACCCACTAGCACCGAACACATTCCCGCACCAATGTCCACCAGCGCCACTCACTACTCCGAAAATGATAAAAGCGAACGACGAATTCGGAAAATTGGCCTTCTTTCCCGCAAATTAAGGCAGCAAGTATGCCTCTAAGCTGTCATTGCTGCTGATTATATTGCACACCCTTGGAGTTAGTTTTATAAAAAATACAGGTGAAATTCTGCTTACCAGGCTATTTTCTTGATAATACTTAATGTCTTGCTTACAACACATTGCTTCGTCAAATTCATGGTCACCTGATACATTAAAACGTAAACTAAAAACGACCCAAATGCACTTTCTTCAAAACAGTCTCTTGTGTTACAAATATCGCTGAATACCATATGCTTGATAAAGTTATTTTTCCACCACCCTATTTAGCTGTGTTTCTAAGCTTTGTTTGCTTGATATCTACAGTTTCTAAATTCAGTATAGTTCCATTATGGAAAAGGGCAATTCAGACTTAGCCATTAAAGCCAACTAAAGCCCACATTCATACAAATAATTGAATATGTATATTTGCAACTGCACCAAATATTAGAAACACCTAAGAATGGTAGCGCCGTTATGTCTGTCTTTTCAGTAAATTTTACATGATCTAGTTCCTTAAGCCTCAGCCTGTTTGCAACATGTCAGGATATAACAACTTCGTGTATAAAGGATTTTTAATAATTTTAGCGATCACTGTTTTTATATCAAAGATCGATCTACCATCTGGGGACGACGACCATCCAGTGGTACTTCTCAGCACTTCAGTGTTGTATAAGGGCAAATTGGGCCACAAAATAGAAACTTTTGTTGTAATAGCACCCTCTAAAACCAAGTATTGACTTCAATCGGAGGACGACGACCATCCCGTGGTAGTTCTCGGCACTTCAGTGCCGTCTGGAAACAAGTTGCGTCACAAAATAGAAAACAAATATTGTAATAGCAGCGTCTAAGACCAATCCTTGACTACAATGGGAGGACGACAGCCGTTCCGTAGTAGTTCTAAGCACTTCAGTGCTGAGAACTACCGCAAGTTGGGTCACAAAATAGAAAAGAAATATTGTAATAGCAGCGTCTAGACCATTCATTGACTACAATCTAAGGACGACGACCATCCCGTGCCTGTTTTTAGCACTCCAGTACCGTCTGGAGGCAAGTTGGGTCGCCAGATGGACATCTTTGTTGAAATAGCAACGTCTAAGACCAATTATTCACTTCAATCTGGGGACGGCGATTATCCTGTGGTAGTCCTTAGTATTTCACTATGCCCGGGAGGCCCTTTAGAGTCCTGCGGAAGTGTCTCAGCACCATCAAGAATGGGGCTAAAAGAATGGTCGAAGTATGTGCAGCATTTACAGCTACTTAACTGGTCTACACCGAGGTTTTCTTTCGCTGGCTGTGGTTGCAACTATGTATAGTGAGGTTAGAGATTCCCCCAAAAATCACTGGCCTAAAACAAGAACCTGGCTCAAAGAAAGAAGACACTTCAGAAATGGCGAAGCGCACCCTTGCATCCTTGCTTTCTAGTAGGAGCAAGGATTGTGCCAACTATAAATGCAAGAGAAAAAGAAAAGAAAAATTGAAATACGAGGGTGATTGCAAATTATTCACTTTGACTTGTAGAATTTATTTTGATACGAACTTTTTCAAACCCATGCCTGTCATGGATTATTTCATAAGCAAAGCCTTGGCTGATTTTCAAATTATTTGTTACATATCCATGGTTATTCGTCTCTCCGACAGAATGAGTTCACAAGCATACTCAATGTCGTCATCAGTGATGAAAATAATCCCTGGAGAAGGGGAAGAAGGGGACAAAGGACAAACACAAATCTCGAACCACAACTCGGTGACTGGTACGCGACCGAAAAAATCCGCGTGGTCCTGGTTATTGTCCAGCTCGCTTGCACCTTTGCAATAATTGAGTTATCATCATAACCTTAAAATGCAGGCCGTTCACCCCTGTGGGTATTAGACTGGTGACAGCTGGTAAAACACGTTTACTCTACTGACGTCTAACTTCTGGTTAACGCAGTTGGTAGAGCGCTGCACTGGAAATAGAGAGGTCCCTGGTTCGATACCAGGACAAGGCGGATTTTTTCGGTCGCGTACATCACCTAGCTGTGTTTGGAGATTTTTTAAATGCGGAGCATCTCTTGCTCGGGTCTATGTCCCGCGGCGTCGGCGTCGTCCGCACTCACAATACGCATGCGCAACTCTCCTCCTTCCCTCTCTCCAACAACTGCGCGTTACTCTCTCCGCTCTCTCTCTACCAGCTGCGTGCACTTCGCGTGCGTTCGCTTCTACTCACACCGCGCGCGCATGCGCAACTCTCCTACTCTAGTCTCCTCTCCTTCAAGTGTGAATATAAGCAGCGGTAGCGCGCTGCGCGCGTTCCCCCGGAGGAGTGGAAGGAGGATAGTTTTGGGCGCGCGTGTCGCAGCGCCACGCCAGGGCTTTCCAGTGGGGTGGGCTTTCCCCGCAACTGGGCTGCTGTTGTCTGCTAGCGTTTCTCGGCCGCTCGCGTCCGCCGCAGCCCAAATCCGGCAAGCCAAAAGAAATCGGTCAAGAAGGGAATAAATTAATTACGATCCGCGATGCTCCGCATCACCCCATGGTTCCCCTCGGGAAGATGGTGTAATTTTTTTGTTCTTTGTCCTCCTTGTTTCCCTTCTCCCGGGATTATTTTCGCCAGTCTTGTCCAGCTCGCTTGCACCTTTGCATTAATTTCATTATCGTCACCAGTCATCGACATGGACGGGCGTCGTCTCCTTTATGGCTGACACCTGTGCATCCTCTATATAACTGGTGTATCCATTCAAACACACTTCTTTGTAACAAAACGTTTGCATGATTCTGCGCACAAAGTGTTTGATACATATCGGCACCAGACACCGTTTCAGACTACAAAAAAAAAACGACTCCTCCAATTGTACAAATCATACAAGGGGCAGCCGTTCATTCTTGCACCTCAGTTACAACTGACCTGAGTTAACACATTCAAGCCTGCACAGCAGTGACTGAAGAGACCTTGTACGAATAGTGCCGATACGACATTGCGTCCACCAGAAGGTGCAAGATAACCGAAGTGTTAATAATTTTTTTAATCACCCTCGTATGACATGATCCATTTTAGCGTTTGTATTCTGGCTCAAACCATATTTATTTTCTGGATCCTTTATTTCATGAGCCAATTTGAGTAAAAGAATGCATATGGCATTTACACCAAGACACCCATTGTGGGGTCACACCTTCAGTACATATTAGATAAATATATTTGCATAGATTAAAACTTATCTACTTTGACTTTATTATGATTCTGAAAGTAAAAATCGAATGGGTTTTTTTAATCCTTAGAGTGTGTTGAGTCAGCCAGCTCTGAAATTAGATGGTATGTTTCCGCTGCAGAACGACTGCTAACCTGGGGTCTTTAAATGCAGCCTTCTAACTTGGCCTTTTGATCTTCTGAGAACTAGACCAGCCATTATCGTTGTGTTGGCCCATAGAATGGAGTGTAGTTAATTTTTATTAGTTAGCCTAAAATGTCCGTTGTTGTAGGCTCTGGATTTTTGACTTTTTTAAATCGTCAGTATTGTTACGCAAAGTTGACGCATATTGGTAAAGTTCCACCTTTTTGGAGCTGTCGTGTCTTTCATTCCTTTGGTTATATTATGTTATTAAAACTTTTATGCCTGGGTGTTTTGGGTTTTTCTTTCTAAGCATTGGTTAGTTCTGTCGTTTAGCGAATAAATACGAGCTGTGCATAAGATCGATACATTGTACATAGCTTCTTTTCTATTATTTCACCTGTTCTGTCTCAGATCTCACTCATAAAGACCTACACGAAGATCATTACGTCAAGCTTACGTTATTTAGGACTTACATTTTTTTTAAATAAATAATTCAGATTCTTAAATCAACATTCATTTAAATTTCCTGTTTTTGTTAGTATCTTAATTATTTTCTTAAGAAATTCGATGAGCAAATGTTCGAATATGCAAGGCATGATACGCTAGGGCCCAGTTGTTTGACAAGACTAATTTAACGCTACATATCCGTATTAAAATCTAAAGTGTAACCAAAAAACTAAAGTTCAGGGTGTTTTGATGTTGCATACTTCACCAGGCAAGATATATGCATTGCAACAAAGCACACCCTGAAAATAAAAATAGATATTCTATTTAATTATGACAATGATATGAAATATATCGAAGTACAGATACGATTACCTTATAGCTTCTACGATACTGCACAACATGTGGTAACATGTGTTCATTGAGGGGCATGGCATGTATACTGTGGCACAGCTCACTGTGTGTCTACCTAGTTAAACAAAAGACGGCGGCGGTCTTCGAAGAAAGAAAACTCCCACTAGTTCATCATATCGTGTCGACGAGAAGGGTCGTCTCTTCGCACCACTCGCCGCAGCCTGCCTTAATACAGTTCTGAACGAATCTCGCATCGTAGTCTTTAGGATTTGTCGTCGCCACGAAGGAAAGGTATAAATCTAAATTTCCCTCCGAAGCGCGACCACCAGAAAATTTACGGTTGTAGAAGACAGTTTTCCGAAACCAAGATTAAAAAACTTCACTCAAGATTGTCCCAAAGCTCTAAAGACGAAAGAAAGGGTATTTTTGTAGTTTTATTATTTAAAGGAGTCGTCCGCCGCAATCTGCCATTCGCCGAAACCAATGCGAACGGCAGAAGAGCCGACAATTAGCTGATCTCATGCACTGCCGCTACTCAACGGGCCGAGTGGATTAAAGGATATGCCTTGAAATTAAAAATAAACAAGGTTGTAAATAGCAGTACGTTACAGATATGCGCAAGTAAGTACGTACAAAAAAAAAACTCTAACACAAAAAAAGAAAGAACGGGAAGACTGACGTGGGTTACAACAGCTGCGTACCTCCCACGGTTAGGACTTACAAGCACTCGGAGTGGAGAGCCAACTTGAAAGCGGGGGTCGATAAACACTTCACAGGACAATATTTTGCATATGTGTCAGTATCGAAGTTTATTCTGTCGAAAGTATCGCGCTGCTGTATACCAAAATACTTTTAATGCGAATAGCATTCTTTGGATACTTCACGCACTTTTCGTCTATGTATCTATCTATCTATCTATCTGGCTATCTAACCTCTTAAGCCGCGGGTCGATAAATAAATAAAAAGACCGGCGCCGGCTGGGATTCGAACCGTTGACCCTTTGATCAGCAGGCAGACGCGCTAATCACAGAGCTATGAAGGCAGTCATTCAACGCACTCTAAACGGTTGTTTATATCTTTATCATAGGACGCGCCTTACAGCGCTGTCACAGCTACCGGTGCGCGCGCGTTCCATGCACGAGGGCTCATTCCGCTCTCGTGAGGCTGAGCACGGCCGCTAGCTCACCCTCTCCCGCGCTCGGGAGAGGGTGATGTAGCGGCCGTGCTCAGCCTCACGAGAGCGGAATGAGCCCTCGTGCATGGAACGCGCGCGCACCGGTAGCTGTGACAGCGCTGTAAGCGCGTCCTATGGTAAAGATATAAACAACCGTTTAGAGTACCGTTGGTTGAGACTAGCTGAGACGCCAGAAAGTCTGGTCGGTACCATTTTGAGTGTTTGTGCGTATGGCGCGTGCTTTGCTCGCCTTCCTAAGTGACACAAACGCACGTGCTGGGCTGTGGAGATCGTGCGCACGGCTGTGAAAGTGTCAACAAATTTAGAATCGCCTCAAGAGTGGGCTGGCGTATCTAGAGTGTGCCGGCCACCTGACGAACGCGCATAACTCCGCACCGTTTGATGCTATTCGCATTAACGTAGATAATCATTCCCAAAGGATGGGTTCTGCTGATTTTTTACAACCACTTTTGTCCACCGTGTCGACCGCCACGAACCAGTCGCCATTTTTTAAAGCAGGGATTTAAAAACAACCAAAAGCAAAGCGCCCAATGTTGAGCGCTCACGATAGGCGTGGTTTACGGCTTGGTTTAGTGATAAGCGATTTCAGTGCAACAGAACGAAACCAAAACTTAGCTTAGCTTCCCGGCTAAGCTGCGATTTGCGCTAAGCTGCGTTGGTGTAACAAGCCCTAACCAGCATTTTATAAAACGTTAAAGGACCAATTACGAATTGATCATATTATGGGGTGCAAGTAAAGCGCCGTTCACACTCTTGCGACCGAGTACGACCGAGGGAGACCAGACCGGGTTTTAGGACCGGATGCGCTACAGCGGAGCTGGTCCTAAGAGATCGCAAGAGGCTTAAAAACCGGTCTAGTCTCACTCGGTCGTACTCGGTCGCACTTGGTCGCAAGAGTGTGAACGGGCCTTAAAGAGCTGCCTGCAACGAGTAACTTTCCATAACGGGAAACCGGAGAGAGCTTCAAAATATAGGGCAGCCCCGTTCCCTCCGGAGTGCTCGCTCCCCACTGACCTTGCCCCTCCTCCCCTTCCTCCCTTTACCCTGGCCATTGCACCAAGCCACGTCGCCAGCTGCGCTTGAAGGCGGCCTGCGTTAGCGATGAGGTCATCGCATTCCGCTGCATTTTGAATGAGTCGGTCGATGCGGCCTCCGGGGCACTCGATTCCCACGTCCTGCGATCGAGTGCCCGCTGCGCAGTCTGGCGTACAGAACAGCCCCGAGCAGCTGCGCTATTCCGCTTAAACTTTTTAAAACTATGCATAGATTACGGGAGGTCCCCATTAGTTGGTCATGCGCTGCAAGCACAACACATGAGACACGAGCGTTTCGTCAGCATTCGGACTGCACTGGCACGGAAACTCATTCCACTCAAGTGCTGCTTCAGTTCTCAACGTGAATTCGGAACCAATCTCTGGTTTCATGCTGTAAGTGATGAGACCAACTAATAGTGACTCGGCGGGCACAGTTTGGTGAGTACCTTAAAGGTACTCCACAAACTGTGTCTGATTCGGTGTGCATTAATATGTTTTCTTGAAAAATACCCGGGAAATGTGGCAGTTAAAAATACGCTCCAAGTAACCTTAAGATATATTGAAATATATTGACGTACATTGAGGTTCCTAAATAAAACTAAACTGTTTTCAAATACGCGCAGCTGCAAATTTGAACCAAATTTATATAAAAAAATGAAATCCAAAGAAAAAACGAGGAAAAGAAAAAAAGATTACTTTTTGCCCAAGTAACATGGATCTGTTGTAGATATGTTGCGAGAATGTTCCGAATGTTGTGGGAGTGTTGGGAGATTTTGCGCAACAGTCCCCAATGTTTCTGACACAACAGTGATTGACCCGACAAACACGCAGCGTTACGCTACTGTTTCGAATCGCACGCTGCCTAGGAAACCGTGTGCTAAAAGTCGGAAAAAGGTTGAAGGTACAACGTTTGCTAGGCGGAATAATTTAAATGTTGCGCAACTGCAGCGCGCGACATGCTGCTTAAGCAACGTTGTATCAGTGGAGTACAGACGCGAAAATCGCAACGCTGTGCAGTGAACTGTTTCCAATCTTTTTCTCACGCAACATTGATCGGCACGACAAAGGCACAGTTTTAGGCTACGGTTTTGAATTCCATGCTGCCTAGAAAACCGTGTGCTAAAAGTCGGAAAAAAGGTTGAAGGTACAACGTTTGCTAGGTGGCATAATTTAAATGTTGCGCAACTGCAGCGCGCGACATGTTGCTTAAGCAACGTTGTATCGGTGTAGTACAGACGCGAAAATCGCAACGTTGTGTTGTGAACTGTTTCCAATCTGTTTCTGACGCAACATTGATCGGCACGACAAAGGCACAGCGTTAGGCTACTGTTTCGAATTCCATGCTGCCTAGGAAACCGTGTGCTAAAAGTTGGAAAAAGGTTGAAGGTACAACGTTTGCTAGGCGGCATAATTTAAATGTTGTGCAACTGCAGCGCGCGACATGTTGCTTAAGGAACGTTGTATCAGTGTAGTACAGACGCGAAAATCGCAACGTTGTGTAGTGAACTGTTTCCAATCTGTTTCTGATGCAACATTGATCGGCACGACAAAGGCACAGCGTTAGGCTACTTTCTCGAATTCCATGCTGCCTAGAAAACCGTGTGCTAAAAGTCGGAAAAAGGTTGAAGGTACACCGTTTGCTAGGCGGCATAATTTAAATGTTGCGCAACTGCAGCGCGCGACATGTTGCTTAAGCAACGTTGTATCAGTGTAGTATAGAAGCGGAAATCGCAACATTGTCTAGTGAACTGTTTCCAATCTGTTTCTGACGCAACATTGATCGGCACGACAAAGGCACAGCAATAGGCTACTGTTTCGAATTCCATGCTGCCTAGGAAACCGTGCGCTAAAAGTCGGAAAAAGGTTGAAGGTACAACGTTTGCTAGGTGGCATAATTTAAATGTTGCGCAACTGCAGAAGCGACATATGTTGCTTAAGCAACGTTGTATCAGTGTAGTACAGACGCGAAAATCGCAACGTTGTGTTGTGAACTGTCTCCAATTAGTTTCTGACGCAACATTGATCGGCACGACAAAGGCACAGCGTTAGGCTACTTTTTCGAATTCCATGCTGCCTAGGAAACCGTGCGCTAAAAGTCAGAAAAAGGTTGAAGGTACAACGTTTGCTAGACGGCATAATTTAAACGTTGCGCAATTGCAGCGCGCGAAATGTGGCTTAAGCAACATGGTATTACTGTAGTACAGACCCAAACATCGCAACGTTGTGTAGGGAACTGTCTCCAATTTGTTTCCGATGCAACATTGATCAACACGACAAAGACACAGATTAAACCGCTCCTTCACACTGGCGTTCAAAATGCAAATGCTTAGCGGATCCGCCCGTTTTCGGCATCGAATCGCGAGCAATTGCTCTGAATCTTTAAGCAAACGCGAACACAAACGCGACTCCACCACCAGTGTGAAAGCGCCTGCCCCTATAAAAATGGCTACCGCCATTCAATAGACATCTGACCGACATTCTATTGTCCCTATTACCATTCATCGCCCTCACTTAATTTTATGGACACTGTAACGCCCCTTTATTAACGTTTGGCACTGACGCGCTAGGCACTAAAATGGCCGTCAAATGGCGAAAGAACCCTTTAGCGTCTTTTTATTGGCAGGTGTCCATACGAAATTTGGGTATCAGTCTTTTTATGGTCATCCCATTGTCAATCTAGCGCCCCTGGAAGCAGTGCCATACCGGCCAACTTCTGCTGCAAGTGACGTGAGCTTCAAGTGCAAACCATAGTTATAATGTATGCTAGAGGTTCAACTGGCGCTAGTGTGCCGCAGCAAATTGAAGCAGACCATACATGGTAAATTTCTTGCAATATGTAATTCAATTACAATTACAATTATTTTGCTCCAAAAGTAGTTTAACCTTAATTACAACTACTACTACATGAAAAATAATTCATTACAATTACAAATTACTTCAAAAAGTAATGCCATTACTTTACAATTACTTATTTCTGGGAGTGACCATCTTGGTCCATATGACTTCAAATGACATGTTAAGAATGAAACGCATTTGTTCATTCCTTGCCCCAATGTTTGAGGAGGCTTAAGCATCGCCGAATAAATGTCACGAATTGTACATTTCTTTTGTGAATTTTGTTAAATTAATCATAGAACTTGACAATTTGGGATAATGCAATCCTACGTTCTTATATTTTCAATAAATAATAATAAAGTAGTTCATATACTCGAAGACAGCAGATCGCTAAAATAAAATTGGTTGACACACTTTTGTTACCCAGGCAAATAAAAATGTGACAATTCGCCATATCTGAATATTTTAATAGGGTTAATATAAAACTACAATCCACACGCGCTAATACGACCACATTCACATACACACGCTTCATGTTTTTTTTTTAATATTTGCTTTGAGTTGAAATTACAATGGCTCAAAAATATATAAGAACCGAATTAGGGCTCCCGAATCAATGATGACAATATTCACAGGCGCGAGGACAGTCTCCAAAATGCTTATGCAAATAATATCCGAATTAAACCAACAGGAAATAAACATGAGAATAATACAAAGAAAAAAAATGCGACAGTACCCCTCAAAAATGTAAAGAACTGGAAAAAAAAACTACCTTCATAGACGACTAAAATCCTCAACCTCGGCTGAAAGCTGAACCTCAATTTTGTTTCTTTCAAGCACTTACGCAATACCAACGTTACTAGAACCACTCAGTTGAGAAACTCCCATAGAGACTGCTCTGAAAAAGTGGCACCGGTCCGTACTCGAGAACCGAGCTAATCACAACGCCGCCATTTCTAACGCAGCGGCCACTCGAGGAACTGCATTTGGGCTTTAATCGGCCATTTTGGCGCCGAAACAGATACGGTGGAAGCAGGCACGTAGCCAGGATTTCGCTTCGGGGGGGGGGGGCGCCGATGACAAAATGCTGTTGAGGGGAGGGGAGAGGAGGTCCCAGCAAAAGGAAATCGGGGGGGGGGGCGGGGCCCCCGAAATCTCCTCTTGCGGTGTTGCTGCTTTTGTTCAATTTAAACACGCTGTACAAAAAAAAATTTTTTTTTTCGCGTTGCGTTTTTTTTACGCTTTTTTTTTAGCCAGCATACATTCCGTTAGAGGTATAGACTTTTTCTGTGTACTCTCGTCCCCAGCCACCTAACAGGCGTATCCGGTATGGGCGACGAAAAAAATAATCCAACGTTTCAACCTGCAAACAGTAAAAAAAAAGAGAGGGAGGCCAAACGAGAAAGTGTGACGGTTACGCTTATATCCTAAATGCCTTCTATTGGCGTGGCAAAGGCAAAACAGTGTTTTCGCCCATACTGGAAGTGACGACAATTCAAGATGGTGGCGCACTAGCAGAAAAGGTCTATATGCACTAGTTCTGAGTTTTAAGCCTCTAAATATGCTAAAAAAGAGCAAATGCTGATGGTGGGTTTATGGGTTATAGCTGTATATTTTATTCTTTATTAAATTAATCTAAGGGACGTTTAATAAATAATCATATAAAAGACATTGAGGTCGTTAGGCGTATAATAACAAGCTTGCAATTCTAAACTTCTCAACACTATAAAATCGCAACTGCCGAAAGCGGGTTTTCAGACAATTTCCGCCGGTGCCATGATTGGAGAGGCCTCAAGCCTAAACCCTATGCGCTACATAATCTATACTACGTTAGAAATATCAAAGTATAATATTGTAAAACATTAGAGTAAAATACACTTCCTATTGGAAACCTATATTTTTAAATGCGAAATTTTATATTTTTAATGCGAAATTCATGTTGATAACAGAACAGAATGTTTTAGCATATTTAGAGGCTTAAAACTCAAGACCAGTGCATATACCTCTAACGGAATGTATTCTGGGTAAAAGAAGGGTGTGAAAAGAAAACGACGCGAGAAAAACAACAATTAAAAATGTGTTGTGTTGTTTTTTATATAGAGTGCTGAAATTGAACGAAAAGTGAAAACCTTCTCTGTTTCATAATTTATTTCTCAGTACTCGTACATGATAAAGGCACAATCTTTACTTAATTTGGAAGACAATGAAAGGTTCTACACGTGGTTTTATTTTAAAAACAAAACTAAACATAGTCGACTAAAACAAAAATCCGCAGTTTAGGTCACAGTTGTTCACGGAGGCATGTTTGGGGATTTTTACAAAGATTGGATCGACGAATAATAAATAGTAGTTGGAATGTCGTTTTGCCGACTTGCATATATATAACAATAAAAAATATAGAGGCTCTCTTTTGAATACTTTGAGACTGAGAGTGGTTCAAAAACGCCACACACGACAATCGTCAAAACCCACCATCAGCATTTGCTCTCTTTTAGCATATATAGAGGCTTAAAACTCGAAACCAGTGCAAATACCTCTAACGGAATGTATTCTGGTAAAAGAAGAGTGTGAAAAAAACGCAACGCAAAAAATAAAAATTAAAAATGTTTTTTTTTTAATACAGCGTGCTTTAATTGAACGAAAAGTGAAACCCTTCTTTGTTTCATAATTTATTTCTCAGTGCTCGTACATCATAAAGGCACAAACTTTGTTTAATTCGCAAGACAATGAAAGGTTCTACACGTGGTATTATTTTAAAAGTAATACTAAACATAGTTGACTAAAAAAAATCCGCAATTAAGGTCACAGTTGTTCGCGTAGGCATGTTCGGGGATTTTTACAAAGATTGAAGCGACGAATAATAAATAGTAGTTGCAATGTCGTTTTATCTACTTCCATATATATCACTTTAAAAATATATATACGCTCTCTTTTGAATACTTTAAGATTGAGAGTGATTCAAAAACGCCACACACGACAATCGTCATAACCTCGTCGTTCTTTCCCGCTTCTTTGAGGTTTTTTTCTCTCAGAAACTAAACATGTCAGGTCAGGACATTAAAATAAAAAGGATTATTCTTCTTGGAACATGCGCCACAAAATATAAAAATTTGAAGCAAAATAAAAAATACGACTGCACCTCATTGCTTGAATCCAAATGAAACCGCCCATATATACCGGGTGTTTTTGCGAAGACTTTCAAAAATCCTAAAAATTAGGGCGTTTGAAAAAAAATAAAGAAACTGTCTTCGGGAACAAACTACCAGCCACGGCGGACGTCAGGAATTTCCAAAAACACACTAATTAGCCAGCTAATGATTTAAAATTTGTTAATTAACTTTTTAATTAGTGGAAATAGACATGTGGTTCCAATTAGAAAGCTGCTGAGCGTTATCGAAAACCACTAAATCAGTCATTTTCAGAAAGACTTTGAGCGCGTGAGAAGAGTAGTAGCGCACTAAATTTACCACTCGTGGAGCAGGTACAAGGCTAGCGGTTGCGGTAAGGCGCCCGCGCGATTTTTCCTCCTCTTATCTAGCCCCAGCCTTGTACCTGCTCCACGCGTGGTAACTTTAGTGCGCTACTACTTTTCTCACGCGCTCAAAGTCTTTCTGAAAATGGCTGATTTAGTGGTTTTCGATAACGCTCAGCAACTTTCTAATTGGAACCATTTGTCTATTTTCACTAACTAAAATGTTAATTAACAAGTTTTAATTAATTAGCTGGCTAATTAGTATGTTCTTGGCAATTCCTGACGTCCGCCGTGGCTGGTAGTTTGTTCCCGAAACGGATTTTTATTTTTCAAACGCACAAATTTTAGGATTTTTGAAGTCTTTGCAAAAGCACCCGACATGTATATATACACGTATATACACCCAGGTAGCACGCCAGAGGAATGCCCAACTTGGGCAAAGGTCTGGCAAACATAAGGGCCCAACTTTGGCGCAGTTAGGTTTTTGCACCATGGCAATCATCAGTGCCAAAGTACGGTGCCTAACTATAGCCTTACTTGGGCGATCCTCGGGCATGCCAAAGTTTGGCTCTTCTCTGGTACGCCAGAGGAGTGCCAAAGTTGGTGCCATACTTGAGCCATAACTGCCAGAGCAATGCCGAATTTGGGTATTTCAGACATGCCAAAGTTTGGCGTTGCTCTGGTCTGCCAGAGGAGCGCCAAAGTTGGTGCCATACTTCAGCCGTAACTGCCATAGTAAATCCTAATCTGGGAATTCGGGGCATGCCAAGGTTTGGCGTTTCTCTGGTCCGCCAGAGGAGCGCCAAAGTTGGTGCCATACTTGAGCCATAACTGCCAAAGCAACGCCGAATTTCGGTATTTCGGACATGCCAAGTTTGGCTTTTCTCTGGTCCGCCACAGTTCTGCCATAGTAAGTGCCAGACTTTAACCCTAACTGCCAAAGCAACGCCTAATTCGGGTTTTTTGGCTACGCCGAGTTTTGCTTTTCTCTGGTCCGCCACAGTTGTGCCAAAGTAAGTGCCAGACTTGAGCCATAACTGCCAAAGCAACGCCTAATCTGGGTATTTCGGACATGCCAAGTTTGGCTTTTTTCTGGTGCGCTACAGTTCTGCCAAAGTAAGTTCCAGACTTGAGCCATAACTGCCGCAGTAAATCTTAATTTGGCGATTCGCGGCATGCCGAAGTTTGGCTCTTCTTTGGCTACCCACTGAAGTGCCAAAGAAGTGCCAAAGAAAGCCGAGAGGCCTGCCGAAGTTTGGAATATCCCTGGTGTGTCACAGAAGTGCTCTTTCACGCGCCCAAGACGAGAATTAAATTAAATCAGCGTTGGATACACGATGGTCTGATGTCATCACCTCCGTTCCCAAGCAGCGCAGCAATACTTTGCAATATCGTGCCAGTACCGGCCGAAAGCCGGTTCCAATATCGCTCAAAGATCCAGTTTGGCACCACCGTTTCATGTCCGGCCGGTACTGCCGTTCAGCCGTTTTGCCCCGGCCTAGCGTTCGCGCAATATTGTGCGAATACTCTACGATGCGTCAGCTCCGTATTGGCCGAACGTCGTGCAAATATGTGGACGTTGCATATCATTTGTTGCGTATCAAATCACATATACGGACAAACAAATTTTTTTCGATCGCTCCCAGAAGTTTATTAAACCAGTATCATTACACACAGTGTATTCTCGACATATTTTCAAAGGTCACACTTCTCTGTAACACGAAAAGCAAATTATAAAATAAAATTAACACTGTCCTCATACCAAGCAAAATTCATCACACAAAAACCGCGGAGATTGAGAGGAAAGCAGGGCTACTATCAGAAGCATGCTTGCAGTGTACTTACTAATAAAAGAGCGATATCATGTAATCCTTGATAGATGCATAATCCAACTCAGGCACCACACAAACACACTCGAGAAAGAAGGCTGCGCACATTCAACTGACGTCTCGTCGTCGGCGAAGAGCAGTTTTTGTCGAAGCGTGTCCAACAAACACATCACGAAAATTCCACGAACTCCGGTGAAAAAAATGGCTGTTACCAAAAAATTGGCATGGACGTATTCCGGCCCTTTACGACGACAAAACACGGCCGCGTCTGCAACGCACGAAAGCAACAGAACACTGAAGAGCGCATTTCGAAAACCGGACCTACGTGGCCCACCCATTTCTATAACTAGGCAAACGACGAAAACAACAGCCCAGAGATCCCATCAGCGTGACAGAGAGAGTCACGTGCAAACAATTTTGTCCAAACGTTTTAGTCCTACGCTTCCTACGCAGAGAGGTCACGCTTTTCGCTCCACCTTTTTGACGAAGACAAGACACAAAAGCAGGTGGGGAGGATTTGCAAAAGGCGAGGTCGAAGGGACAACAACAACGCAGCTAAGCTCCCTCGGCATTTTCGACGCTTTAGAATAAAAAAAAAAGACAACTCATAAAAAAAATCTGCTGTACAGCCAAAGCTACAGGGAGAGAGTGTATCCCGACCTGTTCTACAGTAGGAACATAAGCAGACGGGGGAGTCCCAGCCCTTCTTCGGAAAGAAATGGAACGGAATGAAAGGAAAGGCGGCTTCTGCCGGTGAGCCTTGTCGCCTTGTCTAGTCTGTCAGCGTTCGGCTTCTAT
>JAZHYW010002168.1:0-40872 GCA_037355805.1 Ixodes ricinus
TGCCCAACGCGCCGCACTAAGTGGGGCATCCGTGGCGTCCACTTAAACGTCGTGTTATTCTTTCCGTCCGCTTTCTTTTTGCGTAACACAATTATATGTATGCTGCAATTACGTTTGCTACTCGCTGATCTATAGCCTCCTTCCGAATTTCCTCGATTTTAGGTGCCAATTTCCGCCGCTTGGCATCGGGCGCTCGCGCGTGCGCAGAACGCTTCTCGAAAAAGGTCATTACGGCGGAAACTGCACGTCTCACCCAGGAAGGTTGTCTATTCTAGAGCCTCGTAGCGTAGTAGATCGATTATGTTGGATTCCTCAGTCCTCTTTCTGTGAACAACCAACTCTCCATCTGGGGCTGTAGGCGATTGACCCACGAAATGCCCTCCAGGAGCGCCCGAACCTTCTCTATTTGGCGCGCAGAGGCAATGAGTGGAAAACATTAGCTCGCCGCTGGAAGTAATCTTCGTCTAAGATATCTTCCATGCCTTATCGAGCACTCGTTTAGATGTCCGTGGAGCAGGATCAGCACACAGGCAACCTGCAGCAGCAACAGCGGAGGTCACCGGCAGAGTGCAGCGATCGCGGTGGATGCTTGCCGCTCCTAGGAACGCTTCGGTGAAATGGTCGGAGTGGGCGGTCCTGGTCGACTGGTCGATCCTGCTTTGGCCGCTTTCCCTTAAAGTGATCGTAGCTTACGACGGTCGCTGGCAGATTTTGTCTGACCAACAGCGTCGCGACGGGCCGTTCGAAATGTGAATGGGAACTGGATTCTGTTTCGCTCGCAAAATTAGATAGGAAACCATATCACGCATGATATTTGAGTCTGTAGAGGCTTCTCGTCAATTATACTCTCTCACGCGTGGGGGTCCCTTGCAATCACCGGTTTTAACAAATTTAGAAGTGATCGACCCTCTTCCTATGCGTGTTGCTCAAAGGACTGACGACTGCATCGATGTCGCGATCTTCCTGGTGACATCGTTCGTCTGCGACTTTGTTCTCTTCGTAAAGGGAATCGATTCCTGATGGGTGACGTTGTTAATATCCGGATTGTACGGACGCAAACTTTTGTGAAGCGTCTGAATGATTGTATTTCGCGTTTGACGTCATCCGCCTTCCCCGGTCTTGTCTTAAAAAATCAGGAATACGCTCTTCTTTGTAGGCGTACGACAGATGCGTCTTTCTTCATTTTCGCACTCCGATGGCCTTGGCAAGAGGGCTCTCTTCCTCCGAGCGTAGATAACAGACCCAAGAGAGCCGGAAGATCAAGGTAAAAAAGCCTCCTTTTTGTTTCAATACCCTTTTATATTCTCGTGACTTTTCTTTCGGTTTCCCAGTGATCTTATGAGGCGTAGAAGCCTCTTTACCTTCCTTTTTATGATCGGTGTGAGAGGAACGTTTCCTGTGCCAAAGGTTAAAGCAAATTTCGGGAATGATGTTTAAATGTCCCTTTTTTGACGTCACAAGGACTTCTCTTTATCTAGACGATTTAGCTTTGGACAAGAGGTGCAAAAACCGCGCATGTCCCTTCAAACGATTCACGAGGACATCCGACCACACGAGAAAAGAGGGGGAAGAACTCCCCTCTCACCGGACTCTCTTTTTGTGTGTCCCAGACGTCGCTATTGTCCCTCTACAAGATGCCATTGAACATTCATCCTTCACTCAAAAATCCGTACACAAACAGCTTTCGCGGTTAGTTGCGGTGGCCCGATCGCCGGCGTCCTAAGAAAGCAGGGAGGAAGGCAGGCGAGGTGGAGGAGCAGACGGAACGCTAGAGAGAGAGAGGGAGGTTTCCCTCTCCTCCTCAGCGTTCCGTCTGCTTCATCCTCCCAGCCTTCATTTCCCTCGTCCTACCTCTCCTTGAGCTGTAACTTACCCACCTTGGCCTCGGGACCGAGCCTAGAGGTGTGCGCTAAGTACCGCTCTACTCGTCATCATCAAAGCGGGGATAGACGCATGGCCGCCAGATAGCGTTTCCCTCCAGTTCGCGCGCGAGACGGCGTAGCCTCCGTCTTGGGTTTCAGAAACGTTTAGACTCTTGCGTTTATTTTGTCGCGCAGCATCGGTGGGAAAACAAGTTTAGCGTAAAACGGCGTGGTACTGTTCGCCTGCTTCGAGTGAAGATCGAATCGTGTTAGCAGCGTACGGCCTAAATTTAAATAATCACTCCTGTGGATAAAATGCGCCGTCTGCTCGGATAGGGCCAACGCTGTTAGGAAGCATGGATCACCAACAACGGAGGCCTGTCTCCGGGTGAACTTCGCAATCTCCGTATATTGTTAAATATTTGTTTCTTTTGTAAAATAGATGTATCGATTCATCAGCGGGAGAATTTAAACGGTAGCAATGAATCTCCAAAGAAGGATCAACATAATTACTGGAACTGTGGGTTATGAAATCGCGTGTTCAATTACATTTTGTTTGTTTTTTTAAGTTTTAGCTTTTGCAGTTAGAGCAATAAATAGTTCGCATGAAAAGAAGTTTGTGCTAGTGCTAGTATGCGATGCACATAGTTTGGGTAAGTTTTTCGGACTCGGAACAATTCTACTACGTTGAGATGAGGAGAGAGTGCACGCCTTTTCTAGTGTGCGCTCCGGAAACTGACTCGTTGGCAGGACAACTGAAACGAGTGAAACAAACTATCTCTAATATATCCGCCTCGAGCGGAATAAACGAGATTAACCTACGGTAGCAATGTAGTAGCGTGTGTTTTGTCTGCTTACGTTTTTCTCGGTAGTGTGGTTTCACCCGCTTCCAATTTTCTGGGCAAGGGCCACGGATCGTCATAGAGCCAATAGTATAAATTTCCGGCTAAATAATCTTCGATTCAAAGCATAGGAGACTCTTGCAACTCCAACAAACGGACCAAACGCACCACGACGTGCAGGACAGCATCGTCCTGGGGACACTCTCTTTACTGATGAGTGCTTAGGAACCCTGGAGCACTTTCCGATCACCCTCCGCCGTCACCTAACACGTCAGGACTGGGTAGTTCATCCATTAACCTTCAGATAACGCGAATGATAAAGCTTTAATTGCGATCTTTTTTGCCGTTTAACCCGAATCATGCGCTGGAGTAAGTCGGTAGCAAGAGTAAAAAATGCCTGCTCTATAATTTATGATAATGTAATTAGTGCGAAGGTGCAATCGAGCTGGGACAAGAATGACGATAATAATTTCCCGGGAAGGGGATTTAGAGGGACGAAGAACAAAGACAATATCTCAAACGCAGCTGAGGTGGAAGCTGGTGAGCGACCGAAAAATTCCGCCTGGTACTGGTATCAGATTCAGTGACCTCTCCATTTCAGTGCAGCGCTCTACTAACTGAGCTAACCAGGAGGTTATATGGCCAGCAGTAGATCAAAAGGGTATTTATCGTCATTGAGGGTGATTATACTGTTTAAAATAATAACTTAAAATTTTATTCACTTCCAAAAGGCTTCTTGTGTTGATATTTCTGTAAGCGTCACAACGTGAAGTTTAAAATTGGAATGCAATATGCCATTTATGACATAGTAAAAATAGTTCAAAATCTGTAGTTTAAACGTCTGTTATAGCAATATGAATGATGCAAAATCAACTTACGTATTTATTAATTGATTAGTCTAGTAAAGAGGTAGCGATCAATCGGGTTAATTTTTATTCAAACCACAGTTCCCATCAACATTCTATGGTTTATGAAAAGCTATGGTTTCTGCGGGATAATAAAAAGATGTGGGACCAGCGGTTGTATACAAACCCCAACACTAAGATGAGGAAACCATCCGACTTAATAATAATCGCTCTGCTGAATTTCCATTCATGTGAACCTATACAACACCCTTTAGTAGAAAGAAACGGCAACAAAAACAACAAGCGTTTAATGAGGAGGGCTCAGCCCAGCCGGAAACGGGCTTGCGTGGTCGCGATCCATGCTCCTGAACGTGCGCCCATAGCAGACGACGCACGGCGGTATCCCCAATTTATCATGTTTCCAATTTCGGCCCGCACGGTGGTGACATGGTTCGGTATCGAGGCGAATAGGACATCCTGTCGACGACAACCTCGCCGCAGCTTTGCTCGTCCCGAGACAATCTACGTCACGATTGCGCCGGATGTCACGTGCTTTCCGCTGGCTGCTCGCCGAGCACCTGCCAGACTGGGCAGTTTATAACGAAAAATGCAGCCATCAGGCTCAAAATGCAAACGTGCGATTCTCATTTAGAGATAGTGTGGATCATACTCGGCCTATTTCCGAACACGACGGGTATTTCAAAATTCGTTGAAGTATCTCTTTAAAGTACAAACACAGGGTCGAAAAAATGTTCTGTGGAAAATTCTGCAATTAAAGTTTACCAATTCATTGACAAGTATTTTACATTCGACAAGCCCACTTGTAGAATGCAAGTTCCTCAAGTCAACAAGTCATTGACACTTGCACCATTCAGAAATAAACGCAAAAACGCTGTGATCACGTTATTCGAAAGAATAAGTAATTCTATTTGTCTGCGTTAATCACGACCCTATACTTTAAATTGCGAATGTTTAAAGGTCACGGCATAAAAACCGTTTCCCGCTGCAGAGCCTGACGTCGTTTCCGGGTAGAAATTCCGACGGTCTTTTTTGTATCTTTTTTTTCTGAAGCTAATAGCGGACTAAACTCTACAAGAGAATAGCGCGAAGTAGCATTACGTTGTGGTGAATTCCAACAACTACTACGGAATAGTTCTGGCAACGGTCAGCACATCTCACATTGGAATATGCCAACATAAAATTAATATTCTAAGGTTAATTAGTTTATTTTAGTTAACTAATTTGCATAATCGGAACGTTACACTCGTAACCCGACGTCCACCGCAGGGAATGACCGTTATCCCGAAAGAACAATGTATCTACCTCCAGAGCCCATCCTTTTTAAATTAATTTTTGTGCGTCTTAGGAAGCACATTCTTTATAGTTTACATCCTGACTCTTTCCATGTCGTCTGCTCAATAGTAGCTATATGGTTATTACTGAAAAAATATTTCGAAGAGCGTTTATACACAAGTAACAAAATAAAAATAAAGATCATTAACAAGATGACGCAAAATATATTGAAAATCCGGGAGAGACTGCATTTCCAAATTTCAATAAAGTGGAAACCTATCGCCGTGATTTATTAAGAGGAAATGGAACTATATAGCAAACTAAACCGTTCCTTTAAGCACAAACTGTAGACAAATAATTACTGGAAAAAAGTAGAAATGTTCGTGTCTTGAAGAGTTACTAGTAGAAAGTAATCATCAACAGCTAAGTTTCATGTTTCATACTATAGTTTGCCATATGGGTGTAACACTGATATACCGGACCAACTTATTTTTAAAATATTTTGTATTGTGAAACTTCATTCTTAAGGCTGAATTTCGTGTTTGTGCTTTAAAAACAAGTAACTGTGTACTTTCCATAATTATACAAAGTAATAGATTCTGAAAAAAAACCTAAACCATTAACTAATGTGCTAGCATCAGGCACGTAGCCAGGATTTTGAATCGGGGGGGGGGGGGGGCGCCGCCCACGTCAAAATGCTGTATTAGGGGAAGGGGAGAGGAGGCCCCAGCAAAGTGAAAGATATTTAGGGAGGGGGGGGGGGAGCGGGGCCCCCAGGACCCCCCCCTGGCTGCGTGCCTGGCTAGGGGTAGCCACTCTCAATAACCAATCACACGCCCAAAAAACAGCAGGAGGAATTGAGAATCACACTTGGCTTTTTATTGATTCCATTTAGACAATAACATTCTACGCCTTGTACGAAACTATAAAGAATAAATCAATATGGTATTCGTCAGCCAATTAAAAACGCAATAAACTACAAAGAAATAAATTTGCACACTACGGATATATTGTGAAACATTAAGATACAAACATATACCTCTGCAATTATCATATTTTCCCGTAGATAAAATTGCACAAATCTAGACCTTCAAGATTGTTCCCGTTAAATACATTTATTTATATTTTATTGTTTATTGTGCTCTTATGAATATATCTGGAATACATCTGACCAAAAACATTTTAAAAATAATTGTGACAACAATTGCCTGTTGAAAGCGAACTTCAAGTAAAAACACAGGAGCGAAACAAATTTCTAAGGTGAATTCTTCAATTCATGTTTACCAATTCATTGAAAAAAGATTCACATTCCGCAATGCGCTCGACTGAAGCACCATTGTCACTATAAAAAATAAAAGTAAAAAGCTGTGATCGTGCTATTTAAAATATTATATAATCGTATTTGTTTGCGTTAATCGCGACTCTATGCTTTCAATTGCGAATGAGTAAAGGTCACTACATAAACACTGTACGCCGGAACAATGTTGGTACTTCTTTTCTCGTATTGTATGGCTTCCTATGTTATTTAGTGCAACTAAATATTAACACAAAAAGTGTGCATGACAGTTGCTTGTGTCCATTCCCTTCCCAAGAATATAAGACCTTTTTCGCTTACTCTCGTCCCTAGCCACCTGGCAGGCATATCCGGTATGGGCGACGAAAAAAATAATAAAACATTTCAACCTGCAAATATTAAAAAAATAGAGGGGAGACAAAACGAGAATGGGTGGCAGTTACGCTTGGTATATCCTAAATGTCTTCTATTGGCGTGGCGACGGCATAACCAATGTTTTCGCCCATACTGGAAGTGATGATATTTCAAGATGGCGACGCTTTTGTGAAAAAGGTCTATGCTCAACAAGAAGTAATAGTATACATGGTCAGATGGTCTAGCAACAGTTAATGCATTATCGATGCTATCTGATGGGGAATTGACACCAACTTACTACAGGAGGCTATAGCCGGCTAGAGCAAAAATGAAAACACTGTTACACGACATTCATGTTCATTCGTGGTTGCTTCGAACATTTTAGCGGCTGCACTGGCCGTTAGGCCGCCCACATTTTCGTACATTTCCCTAGCCGCTGGAAGAGTAGTTTTACGTTAACAGTTCGTCAATTCAAAGTACAACGTCATGAGCCACAGCATTTTCTAGTTTTATCTCCTTGTGATTTATATTCATCCCATACTTTCCCAAAACGTGTATGACCTCATCACAAGATGACCTTTAGTTCCCAGTCCATGCTTGTTCATAAACAGCTGCTTCTGTAGTTTGAAAATTGTTCTTTACTTGCTACTTTTAATCCAAAATATACTTAACCATGGAGCGCAAACACTTGTCTCCACAACAAATACGGGTATTGTAACAATAGTTCATTGGGTGTAATCCCAAACATAATTTACCCTACTGAACAAAAAATCATACGCACTCACACGACCTATATCTCATAATACTATACCAAATATCCGTATGAAAAACAAAAATTTAAACGTGAAGTAGGCTTATCAGCGGACTTCGCAATTTTAATAGTTTCGAGACCATCCTCTTTACCTTAGGCGGGTACTATACCCAAAGAACGCACAAACTATTGTCGGTGCTCATTGCACCACATACATTTAACTAAAATATCGCTAATTGGAAAAGTACTAAAGATGGCTAGATACCCAATGCCATTTACAAGCCATCTGACAAAGAAAGTGTTGCAGACAACCATGGCCAAAAATCAAATTGACCTGTGCTTTCCTAGTATATAATATGTCACAGGGTTCTTTAATATGGTAATATGGGACATCGGTCGTGCAGTCTAAAGGATGGTTTACGGGCCTTGCGACCGACTTTGACCTACTTCGAGACATGTTTTTTTTCTTTCTTTATTTTTTTAAGTCGCTTGTCACTGTTTACGACGGGCCGTCCAGCAGCGATGACGGTCGTAAGCGGCTTACCAGCCGGTCGTGTCGGAGTCGGTCGTAGTCAGTCGCAAGGGTGTGAACCGGCCCTAAACAATCTTGACTATCCACTCTACGGCAGAGTACTTGGAGGAGCCAATCGCTACAAAATACGAAGGAAGCTGTGCCAATAACGAGGTTGATAATATCTTTAGACCTAACAAAGCAGTCATGCTTCAGCACTGGGTATGACGTTTCACAATGCTCAGTGTCACAGCACTGACTGGTTTAAGTTTCTTCTAGATCTAAACATATTTTAAGCTTCGTCATTCGCCGCGCACCATCCGTAGATTGTGGCGATTGGCTCTTCCAATTGCTTTGCGGGAGAATAGACACTCAAGATTCGATAGAGTGTCTTGGTGCAGATGTTGGTTTTTTTGTTTTTTTTTCAGTAGGGTAACGAAGCAAATGAAACAAGAGCACCAGCTTAGCGGTTCGGAGCCTCACTTTCGGACACCTTGAGCTTGCTCAGGGCATTAGTTACGATACACAGGTCCCCCTTGAGTTCGCTCACGATGTTGGCGATCTTTCGAGTGTTCGTGAGCAAGTCGACGGTCTGGGTGTACGGGTTGTAGCGGAGACCGAAGGGACGCTTGATGGTCTTCGCAAACTCTCTGAAAAAAGTATAATAAAATAAAATACATTTGTTTAATATTTGGTAGTCCCAGAATATCACATACTGACAGTTCATGAACCACAAGGTGTCGGGAGTCCTCAGCATTTTCTTACCTCTCCATGGTCAATGAGGTTACGGCGTTAGCCGATAAGAAAACAACAAATTTTGCTTAAGAGTGCTCACTACTACATCCCTTTAAGCCATAATTTTTTCACACGTGTCCGTCTTAGTTTTGAAATTTAGGTCCGACATGTAAGATCTGCCATCAAATAGAAAAAAGCAAAATTTAGTATTCTAACATCTAATTTCTGCTATGGCCTGCTTCGACAACCAGAAATCATCAGTTGTAATGTTCCAGCGTAGAAAAACAAATTATAAAAGCAATTTGTAAATTTTGGTAAATGTTTTTTCATTACCCTGTCGTACTTGGCATCTGAAGCCCACGGCGGCCGATAACGTTAGCAAGGGTAAATCGCTTCTTCTAATCAAGTGCCCTTCGTTTCATTATTTTCGGTCTAGAAAATATGCATCCTGAGATTCAGCTCTTCAACAATGTGCTTCACATATGTCCGTGGCGAATTACGTCGTCCTAATGCCGTTGCGTAACAAAAAAAAACATATTCTTTACGGGTTTGTTATTTTTAAACCTTTAAAAACAAGGTCGCTATTTTTCTTAATGCTAGCAGTAATCACTCGGCGTAGAAGATGCTTCGGTTTTATGCTATGATTAATATTTTTTACATATTGAGCAAGCCAATATTTTGTACGTGTGAACCACAGCTAATCCCTAATCTGATGCCTCCTGTTTAATAATAATTAAGATCATCTCGTTTAAAATAAAATGGTTCTGGAAATAACACTATTTTACTTTTTAATAAAGGGCTACACCACCTCCAGGTGTTATATGCAGTATAATCCCGAAAGGTGCATCAAGCAATTTACAAAACCTATACGCTGATACAGGTTTACGCCGAGCCTCTGGAACACTTAATGGATATTATCAAAATATACTCCTGAGACTTTGTTCTCGGGTAACGAGTGCACATAAAAACCAACCAAATTTTAAACCTTTGCACATCTTTCTTTTTTTTAGAATTCAGCAAAATTATTGTATTGTCATCGCGCACAGCTCTTTTGTTGGTAAATGTCCATAAAAATATCCTTCCCCGAAAAAAAAACGACAACCGACCTATCTAAAAATTACCTGCAGAATTCACGGTGAGTAGATAAGAGTGCATCGGGCAATTACCTCATTTGAAGTTTGGCCTCGTTAAAACTGTCTGTGTAGAAGTAGGCCTCTTGAAAGTCTGTAATTATAGGCTCTTGATTGATGGTGACTGCGGGGTCAAACGGAAGAATGTTGGCCTTGTCCGTTAATGCATGCTGAAAAAATTTTACAACGCATCATATGTTAGTTTAGTTATGCCAGAATGTTTACAAAACAATGTAGGATTCATAAAGTCTAAGTCATTAGCAAATAGGTAAATGAGGGAAAAAACGTGGAATCTTTGTTCTATAGAAAGCACTATCTATAAAAACGATTTACTTTTTTTAGAAAAATATTATTTCTAAATATATCATTAATAGCGTGATTTAACGGTTTTTATATACATAGAGCACAAGCCATCTTGTGATGTATGTATATGAGTGACACCTGTACTGTAAGTCTGTGTATTATTATTTGTTGCGCTCTTTATTTATGTATCTGTTTATATGTCCCCCTTTCACAATGCTCTTTATGAGCTTGCAAGGTATCATGAATAAGTAAATAATTAAATGTGGCTGCCGCTTTTTCTGCCGTTCACGGGCAACGTACTGGCTGAGCAGTAACATTTATTTTGAATTAAGAAATTGTCAATCAAGCTGAAGAGCGAAACCTGTGCAACTGCGTGTTGCCCCATTTCTTACTTAATATTTTACTTATTTCTCAACGTTTATATGTGTTTCATAAAAAAAATAAAACAACTTTCTCTTTGGACCAATCTTCAGAACAAAAAATAATTACATTTAACCAAGCTGTATCCACCTGGTAATAGACCATTGCATTTCTTTGTTCACTCTGGGGGTTTGCTTTCAAAATGATATGTGTCCACCGTATTGCTCGTGCTCTTACACGTTGTTTACGTTTAGTTTCTACTCAAATTACAATTTACATTTTTGTCGGAACTTATCATGGTTCCGACTATATCTAAACTACGTTTATCTTTTCTCGTGGTGAAAGAAAACCAGCAGGTCGCGCCACTTGTGGGAGCAGCTCTAGTGCATATTACCGTCGGTGCGACTCAGTCGCCTGCGTCGGCACCCTTCGCAGAAATTCTCGAGATATGGCATTCTAATTGTTCTCATTAGTGACGCTGCGCCTTGAAATTCCGTAAGGTATATTCCACAGTTTGAATAGACTTTTCGATTACGATTTAAACTTGCCTTGCGGAAAAGGTCATTTCTTTGCTAATTTTGCGACGGGCTTTGGGATTAAAGGCTCCATGGGAGCACGCCAAAGAGATGACTAACTTAACCCTAGTTTGGCAATTCTAGTTGCCTAATTTGGGCCTAATACGGTTTGACGCCAAGGCATCAGTTTGTGCCAAGTAATTTTCTTTGACGTTTTTATGGCTTTTCTTTGGTTCGCCACATAATTTCCAAAGTGCCAGACAAGTACCAATGTTTCCACGTATTTACCTAACTCTGGCATTTGTTCGGCGATTTAGACCCAAATATACCAGATGACAGCGAAACTACCGGACAGCGAATCCTAACTTTAGCACGTATATGGTGACTCAGAGCCAAGATACCCTGACTCTGGCCAAATAAGGTCCAGTTTGGCACTACTGAGGCATCTTCAAGCTTTTCAAAATCCTAAACGTTAAAAAAAAAATTTTGCCTTAAAGATTGTGCTACTTTGGACACGCTATATTTATCCAGCCTCTCACTATAGAGAGACTTTATCTACAACGTGTAAACTAATGCTTGTAAAGCATTTTAGACGACCCGCAAAAATTGGTTTCTCAACGTATAGCGCTGCGATTTACTGCAGTGGTGCAAACATGTGATGGAAGTTTACATTGAAAAGAGCAAAAAAGGAACTTACCTCGTTCAAAAGAAACAAATCAAAAACCTCTTCAGAGACATCTAAGCCGCCACTTCACCAGACGATGCACGAGCTGATAGCAGACGATCTTCCAAAAGAAACCGATTCGACCAGCGCTCCTCGACGCGGCATACGCCATCTATCGGCAACCATTCTCTCTACGCTTGCGTCGCCTGCGAAGTGGTTGTGTAGATTGCCCAGAACAGGTTTTTGCTTTTCCTTTTCTTTTCTCTTTGAACGAGATCAATTCATTCTTTGATGCGTTTACTGTAAACTTCACTCACCTGCTTGCACCTCTGTAGTAAGGTGCAGCGTGATGCAATGAGAAACCGATTTTTGCGGACCGTCTAAAGTGCCTTAGATGCGTTAGTTTAAATGCTGTAGAAAGCAGACTGCCCGTTCGATACTCACTCGCAACTCAGAAGCCGAAGAGAGGAGTCCGGCGCCGTAGACTCTCATTTCGCCGTTTTGCTTGCACAGTCCGAACTCCACGGTGAAAAAAGTAGCACTACGGAGAAGACCACGTGATAGTATTTCCTTGCAGTCATACAAAAATTTGCAACATGTACATGCAGTAACATGCACCCTTCACCAAAAAAGCATTCGCTCTGTACATTTTTTTTTAAGTCTAGCGTGGAACATTGCGCGTGGCAGCGTCTATTGTCGAGTGAAATGTAGGCATCAGCGTGAGTTGTTTCAAATCTTCAGGTCACTGCAATACTGAATTGCAAGCACGGAAATGGCAAGATTAATACTCACTGTAGCGACATTTACAATGTTGCGTTGACATTAATATAGATAACACACAAGATTAAAGAGTGTATGTTTAGAGAAAAAAGTGACTAATTTCGTACTCAGTATTAATTTCAGCTCGTAACTCTATTACCTTCGTCGTGGACCTATTTTTATTGTGAAATTTCTACCACAGCGTCATCACTTCATCGTGATCAACAAGATGATGGTTGCGCGGTGAGTTATTTTTTTTCTTCATTGCACGATAAATTTTCGACGCAAAACACACCTTTCCAGTTTCGCGTCCAGCTTCATCTACATAGCTACATAGCTTCAACTGTGGTCGAGTGGGCTAGCGCACACCAACTCAGAGCACGTGGAGCGAAAGCTCGCGCTGCAGTCCTCACCCCTGCAATCCCCACCCCTGCCCGTTTCGATCTGAATGACCGTCCAACCGGCGTGCGGTTGTGAATCACTGCTGCGGGGTGCACGTTGAAGACACCAGGCTAGCAGTTGTAAGGCACTGGCTAAATTGCTCATCTACAGCTGAGACACCAGACGTCCATTGGGGCTGACAAATTTCCGGTTGTGTAAACATACACACAAAACAATTCATTTTGAAGTCTTTTTAGTATAAACACCTCCGCTCCCCAAATTATCGTCCATAATAACGGGACAAAATACAGGTATTTGCTTCATTCGTCTCGCGAGGTTTGTCTATAGCGGGTTATCCATATTCTCTGGGTCCATATTAACGAGACACTGCAATATTAAAAGCTGCCTGCAAAACAAATAATAACAGTGCTGCAGCGTTTGCCATATACTGGACATTATTTCGAGCTGGGTGCTAATAATAGGCAATGCCAGAAAATTTAAATTTTGCGATTGTCTTTCTGCCTATTACCAAAGACCAGGACTGCTACTGGTATTTTGCTCACACTAGAGCCCACTTGCAAAATTATTGATAATATATATATCTATACTTCCGACATTAGTTCAAAAATACCATTTTCCCATACATTACAAAGGCAAAACGTTAGCATTATGAGAAGCCTTAACATAATAGCCTTAGCTACACGCTGTAGACGGACTTGACTTTAGAAAAAAATTCAGAGGACACCTAAGCACTTCCTACGAGTTGTGGAGGCGAAAGCATGAATGTCGTTCTTCCGCTCCCTTAGCTTGTCTGCGGTGTACTGGCGTGGACGACAATGTTTCGCTACAGCCGAGGTTGCGGCGTTGCCGATATAGATGCCTCAGGTTCCGCCATGTTCCTCACCATCCACAAAAGCAGAAGCGACCACCGCACCCCCCCCCCCTTTCCGGCAACACCTGACACGAGAGCGGCAGCCGAGCGCGCGCTCTCGTGAAGCGGCCGCAGCCCCCCCCCCCCCTCCTCCTCCAGCAACGCCTGACACGGGAGCGGCGGCCGTGCGCGCGCTTCTCGTGAAGGTGGCCGCAGGCCCCCCCCCCCCCTTCCCCATCCCCTTCCGGCAACGCCTGACACGAGAGCGGCTACCGAGCGCGGTCTCGTGAAACGGCCACGAATGGCTATCTAAGAGCCGCTTCGCTCAGCCCATGGCAGAATGGGAATTTCTTACGCGTTTTTTCGCGAAATCAGACGCCGGCGGCTCTACTCCATGGGATAGTTAATGCTTTAGCATTAAAAATAAGCCCATGAAGCTAATCAGTTTCAAAGAACGTCAGTAGCGCAACTCGAACGCGTTCCAGTGCTTCTTAATGGGGTTTTAATGAACGCTCTTTTACAACAACGTGCACTAAAATGAAGTAATGTCGCACAGTAATGGCTGGTAGGAGGTCATGAAAGTGGATTTCGCTTACAGTCGCGCAGTTTTTGTCAGCAATGTAAGTAGTGTTGATGACGACGCACCCAAAAAGGAAAATTAAAATATATAATCGTGTGGTGGTGAATTTAATATTTACCCACGTTATACCGTCATACACTCCATCACCCTCCAAGTCCCACTCACCGTGGCCAATTTCTCAATCTCGTCGTCCGAAGCTCCCAATGATGCCAGGCCCAATTCCTGTGAAAACTGTGCGAAGTTAGGATCAGCCAGCATTGGACAGTGGCCCAGGAGCTCGTGGCAACAGTCCCTGACATAAAACAGAAATTAGAGTTTACGTGAAGGTAGAATCATAATTATGAATAAAGCAACAAAGTGAAGTCCAACGTGAAAAGAAATCAAAAATTTTGTTTGAAACATATTTTTAGTGTTCAGGCGACTTCCACCTTTAATTTTGATGTTTTGATATACATTTTACCATTGTTTTACCAAACTATATTGCAGGCATTATCCTTTTTTATTACTTGGGAATACTACCAGCTCTATTCAATAAGCTATTGTAGGAGTGCTTACAGAATACAATGCAGCAAAGGGCAGTGGCGCATGAACCAAAAGAGTTAGCTAAAGTACAATTCAATAGCGTCTACAAAGTCATCGGAAGTCACCAAAGCCACAATGTCACTAGTTAAGTTATTCCGTCCCGGAATTGCCGAGGTATTAAAGAAAATCTAGAGCAGTCATTTTAAAACCAGTATTGTGCTAGTGCTCGGCAATGATTTATTTGTGAGGAACTGGACTGTAGAGGTTTTAAGTAATTGGAGCTATCCATATGAAGAGAACCGTCAATGATTTCGTAAAGGGTTTTCAAATTCTCAATAATAATTTGTGTTTGTAAAACCGGAAGCTGTGCTTCTTTCTTTTTTTTTTTTCCAAATTCGGATGATGATGGTTTCGTATTATACGCGTTAAGAATAACCTGAGCAGCTAGCTTTTCAATACGCTCTACTTTGTTAATTCCATCCGTAGTAAGAGGGCACCACACTGAACTCGCGTAATTTAAATTGGATCTAACAAAGCTTTCACAGGCTAGGAGCTTTGTATTACATTCTGCAAATATTAATTGTCCTCTCCGTGCAAACATAGTGCCTCTGGCTTTATTTAATGTTTTTTTTTCAAGTGTTCGTTCTAGCTGAGCTTGTTAAAAAATATGGGCCCTAAAAAATTATATTTGTGTATTTATATTTATATGCAACATAAAGTATGCTCAAAAGACACCAGATATCAACTTTACACATAGATATTTCACAAGTTGATTTCTGTCATCGATATTTCTTAAAACTGAAGCACATGATCTATTCTGTTAACCAATTCCATGTACGATTGTATTGTCAACCGTTGTTTATATATTCAGACGCAATTGTCAACTGAGTTAATTACTTCTATTGGAGTACTTAGTGAACGTTAAATTTATTCAGTACCCTGTCCTTATGGTAAACTCACTAAACAATAAAGCGTTTTAATTGCAACATTAAAAACAAGTAAAAACATTAACCTTAGGTAATAGAGAAAAATAAAATAGTAGCTGCATTTTTCTTTCATGTTGGGCTAGATTTTCATTAGTATATTAGTTCTGCATAATCATACATATTACTCTACAAACCATTGACTTCAGGTTGCATTATGATTAACTTATCATTAAAGAAGCGACAACATTAAAGTTTCAAACGTGAATATATTCAAAACATGCAGAAATGAAGGATGACAACTGGAACCAGTTTTTTTATATATATATATATAACCCTGCATTCTAAAGCTACCATTTAAATACTCCTGTGCTTACGCTAAACTCAGGCGAATGATTTAGCCTGACAAACAAACATTTTGGACTTGGTCAAAAACTTAACGTTGTTATAACTAATAACCGAGCATTATTTTCTAAAATGAATCACAGCGCAATTATACTATGTTTGGTACACGCTGTGCAACGACACGTATTTCATAACAAAATTATTCGAAAGAGCAATAGATAAAAAACAATGCAACTTGTAGTTTAAAAAGTTTATGAGTTCTGAGAAAAGTCTCTCTGGCTGTCAGTTTAAGACACGATCATACTCGAAAATCAATCCGTTTGTTTATTAATTTTCATGTTCTACTAAACACAAAATGGCATACGGTTCCGGCGTGTAGAAGGGATCAGATCCGTGTCGAATATACTGAGTGCAGTGGAACACTCGAAACGCAATTCCAGCCAAGAAGTCCCTTGCAGACAGGTATCCAGCCACAGGCCTTAACTGGAATCCAGTTCTTTCTGAAAAGAATGCAAATGCAGAAGTTTTATGTGTGTTAGAAAACACTAAAAACGAATGGAGGGACATAGACGATACACATAAAGGTATGATGTGATAAAAGTGAAGGACCGATGCGAAATCACGCGAAAAAAACAATTTCTAGACGTGCGGGTTTTAGACGCTACCATCATTCATTTTAATGTTAACCAGAGGCTCGAAGATAATAATACAATCGGTTTCGAGCACTGGTGAACTGTTTATATAAACATGTAAACATTTTCAGTGTATATCTAGATCATTAACAATATTGTGCAAATTCTGATTGGGAGATTACAGATCCAGTCAAGCCGCATTTCGGTGGCTTTTTGCTTGTACTCTCCAAAAACTTGTACGAATAAATTTAAAATAAAACTTTAATTTGGTATGATATCGAAATAACTGGTAGAGATTCACTTCAAATATTTTCTAAGGGTGAAATCAGAAAAGCATAAAAATGTCCTATGTCATTTGAGTGTTAAAAACGTATATATGTTCTTGGTGATTTAAATATTATGGCTCATTTATGTGCTTTAACTTACACATTTCTTGAATTACTATTCATTGTCTATCTCATGCGAAATACATAAAATCAGAACGAGAACCTGAGGTTTTTATTAAGCCCTGAGTAAACTTCCCAAGAATGGTATTATTTAAAGCACTGGTTCTCAACCATCGGTGTTTCGCGGACCCCTTGTGGATCGTTAAAACTAATAAAAGAACTCCGTTCGTTTTTGTTTGTTTGTTTTTGCTTTTTTTAATTTAGTAAATGAATGTAATTAAGGGCTAGACTGAAGTACACCTCTGTTATTGACATACACACGAGTTAACTCGCCCGAAAACTGAAACATTTTTTCTCGATCTGAAAAATACAACTTTTGTGGCCGGGCTTGATGGATGAGGCAAAGCTTTCGCGGACCCCTAGAATACCTTCGTGGACGCCAAAGGGTCCGCGGACCCCATTTGAGAATCACTGATTTAAAGCATGTCTGCATCAACCGGATATGTAATGCCTGTCAATGTTGCAGCACATAATAGCCTAACTACCCCTGCCCATCTGCATCTTATTATGTGGGTAAATTAAAATTCTTACGTTACCGTTTCTTTTTTTTCGATATAAAATATCCAAAAGGCAAACTTACCTTTAAGAAACTGACTGACATCTTCGAGTTGTGGAATGTTATCTTTCCTGAAACCGGCACCCGTAAGTTGTTGATCGAGCAAATATATATTTAAGAAACCGCAAATAGTGGATTCTTTTAAGCCGTCATAATTACCTGTATCCGCAGTGCTTGATGAGCAACTGGAAAATTCTCCAAAAACTCATGGCAAGCGTGCGTTGTAGCAGAGCATGCTCAATTCTGTGAACACCCGTCCCCACGTAATTTTCTCTTCCACCGTGTACTCAACTCTCGGAATAGGCTGACCGCTGAAATGTGCACATAAAATTTATTGGCATACTCTACGGAGATAAGAAAACAAGACTGCATAAATAAAGCACTCAGAAACTACGTAAATTAAATGTTTAATTTTATGTGTTTTTATTTTTGTTTAATTTTAATAAGCTTCCCTAGAGATCAATCGGTAAGAATGCACTGGAAGGTTACCGTCAGCAAAAGATACCGCGTAACATGAATATTATATAATTAATGGTTCAGTTGGAAATGTATTGTAATAACTATTGAGATTATTGTGCTAGCAATGCATGTGCAATTGTCTAAACACTTGTCTTTTATACTTAAATTATTATATGTCGTTCACCTGCAAATGGTAACATAAAACTCGAAGTATTTTTGTATACGTAATAATTAAGACACTTAATAAACAACAGTGATGTAACTTTTTTAATTAAGACGCTTAAGAAACAGCGATGTAACCTTGTCGAAACTCTACAAAAAAAACGAATTGTTCCTCTTGCTTTACAATTTATTGGTTCAAGTCAAAGTGGAATAAGAAACCACTAAACGACATGCAAGAAAAATCGAATAAGCCTTCAGAATTTTGCGCAAGTGTATAATATTTAAGTCGATGACACTACTAGATGCCACATGGAACACTTTTAATTGACTGCGTAGGAAAAAAACGTTGCTACTAAATTTATTAATCTTCATTTCACTTAAAATAATGTATGCCCTTTACTCAAAACAATAATATACTTACAGTATAGAATATCGTCTAATGCATTTACAATTTAACAAAATCAGCCTACAAATAATGTACTTACGACTTGTAACCCGTCGCCAAATCTGCAAAGAACATTCTTCTTTGTCTGTATGTAGGGTCTTTAAATCCCTGGAAATATTCGCAGTTGTCATGACCCCACATACATTTTTTTCCATTGACCGTTTTATGCGTTGTGTAGAAATATAGCCGCAATATAAAGACATATTTTTTGCAGCAGGTTAAATGGATACTGAACCGAAGTTTCTAGCTCACAAAATAAGGTTGAACGGATAGGCTGGACGCAGCAAAACCAAAACATCACTCATACACCGATATATCTAACGGATCGCCGTATTTTAGGAAAAGAAGTGCGCGATTGAACACGGTCGACGAGACAACTCACGTCACGATTCTCATTCCCTCTCCTCCTCGCTATTTCCCGTCGTATGGTGAACCGAAGCGAGGAGGAGAGAAGCTGCAGCCGCTTCCTTTCATTATCAAATGTTTCAGTAGGACCATGACGTCATAGCCCTCGCATGATCGCGCCCTTCTTTTCCAAAAATACGGCCATCTGTTTGAGGTATCGATGTATAAGCGATGTTTTCGAGATCGTAGCGTCCCGTTCAGCGCTTCTGCAACCTTGTTTTGCGAAATCCAAATTTCGGTCCAGCATCTCTTTAAGCAAACTGGTTATGCAGGTAAAACTAATATACTGTATTTCATATTCGTGCCTTAAAACAAAACAAAATCTTCCAACACCCGATTCACAAAACATGGCAAGTAGTCTAAAAGGATAATGTCCTGACCAACAGGAATATTTTTTTAATTATAACTCTAGTCATAAAAGCTTAAGAAAGCTAGGCCTACGGTGTCTAACTGCTATTTCTACAATAAATTATTGGTATTCACTATTTATTGTGCAATATGTTACAGTTATAAGTGGCAAAACAAAAATTTAAACGTCGCAATAAACCGCAGAATTTATTGTTACAAGACGTCAAATCTAGTAATAAAAAGAAAACTTTGAGATCTGTTGTGGCACAGCCTTTCAAAGTAAACTGAAAAAACAACGTGGTCCTAAAGTCAAACTTCAGGTATCGTAAAACATCTAAAATTGAACGCCTAAGATACTTTGATGCCCCAAACTGTGTGATACGTTATTCTGGAACGTCCTCCCGCCTTGTTGTTTAATAAACACACTTGCAACTGAGACAGTTCGCGTCTACCAATGTCAGCCCCGTAGAGAAATTTAAAAAATATATACTTATATATTAAGCAAAAATATTTATATTTATCTAGTTCATTACAACACAACACTCATTCAATGTGTATTTGTTGATTTCCAGTTTCATAACGTGAAACACAGAGAGCATCTTACTTGCAAACAATTGATGTCACAATCTTAAAAAAATCGCTTTTCAAAACATCACTTTTGAGCGTCTCTATAGTGATATTTTTCGTAGTCATCCTCATTATCTCATACATCAGTGTTAGCTCTCCATTAATTAAAAACTGTAACGCTTGTTATTAACTTGTAAGTCGTGCTTACTATTTCTTTAAGTTTTAGTGCAAACTATTACTAAGCCTGACATGCAAAATTATAACCTTTACTGCTAAGGTGTAACCACAAATAAATATACATGTGCATCGTGCTTTTTAATAACATATACTAAAATTAAAGGACCTCTTCCATAGTTCTAAAGAAGTTCTGGGGTCTCGACTTTACCGTTAAGGTGTGTACTCATACTTTTTTTATAAACTTTAATATTAATTTATTTATTTATTTATTTATTGGTTATTTCTTACCGGATGATCAGCGTCTAGTTCAGCTCCGTACATGAGTCACTTTATTCGACGTCTTATCAAGATCCGATATCTTTCTTGGAAACCATGGCATTCCAGCTAAATCTGCACCACAAAAAAAACATTGCACGACATTATTCAACTTTTGAAATGATTCAAATTGAATTTGTTTTTGTACACTATATTTCTTTATTAGCTACACTTCCCATTATTTTTCACACATTTGAGGGTGACGCATTCTTATACGGGTTTTGTCCTCTCTGTATATTTCTTTTTCTAAAGCGGTTGTAGTGCTATCTGTCAAAAGGTATGGGAACTCTGACTTGAACTCAAGCAAATGTCGAAGTATGAAATTCGATAAATGTAACTTTAAATAGTGAGAGATGGGTTAGTTGATATATCGTTCCTTTTGACAAAAGCGCAACAAGACAAGGATCAGGAAATAGTTCGTGTTGTTTCAATAAACAGTCATTTGGAAGTAGCGCTTGTGCTGTGTCTCTTACTTTATGTCCTTGCCTTGTGGCGCTTTTGTCAAAAGTAGCAGCTTTTCTTTCCTTCAAAACTTCAAATACCGAATGTTACAAGGTGTCGTTCTTAAGAGCAAGTAGCCCTAATAAGCGCCTCAAATAAAACAAAAAATGTCTTCTCTTTCTTTAGCGATCTTTGCGCGGGCGAACGATTGTACCTGTCTTCTTTCCGTTAGCCATTCCTGCGCTGCACAGATTAAATGTTCATAGCTTGAGGGTTGTTTTCGTAACTGTTGTGTCCAAGAGTAGACACACGGAACGACGAGGAAGAAGCGAGCTCGAGCTGACCGACGCGAGCCAGCGAGCCAGCCGAACGCTGCCGTCTGCCGATACCGGAATCACCCTGATTGTAAATAGTTGTTCTATGTGTACTAAAGGTTTATTCGTAACGACTACGATTACTCCATGGCCTTAGAAACACAACAAAGTGGCGACGAGGAGTCAACCTAGACCTGATCTACCAGGGCAAGAATCGACCGAACCAGGTACTGTGCATCATGGACGACCTATCGCGTTCGATTGGACCTTATGAGGAAGGGACAAGCTGGGACGAGTACGAGGAACGCCTTCAAGAGTATTTCGAGTTGCAAAAAGAGAAAATCAAGACCGATCGGATGAAAGTTTCTGTTTTGATCACTGCCATCGGACAGAAAACTTACTCCAGACTTCGGGATCTGTCGTCTCCTGAGCAACCGAGCAAGAGGACTTATGAAGAGCTCGTACAACTCCTAAGTCGATTCTACTCGCCAAAGCGGTTAGTGATAGCCGAACGCTTCAAATTTGGGAAGCGGGATCAAAGATCAGGTGAACCCTCAACCACGTATCTGGCAGAACTAAGACGGCTGGCGGAGACCTGTCAATTTGGAGACAAACTCGAGGAGCAACTGCGCGACCGATTTGTTTGTGGTCTCAATCACACGATGGCCCAGAAGCAGTGCCTAACAATTGAAAATCTGACTCTGACGCGAGCTGTGGAATTGGTAGCGGGATTGGAAGCGGCTGAGGATCAAATGAAAATTCTCAAGGATGCACGCGCCACCGCTGAAGACGAAGTGAAACAACTAGCAAGCACAAGCGCTGCCTGCTGGCGTTGTCTCAAAACCAACCACACTCCTCAAGATTGCCGCTACAAAGGCTACGACTGTGACGCATGTGGACAAAAGGGTCACCTGCGGAAAGCCTGCAAAAACAGCAGCGTGCAACAAAGAGGAGGGAAAACGTCAAATCAGCATGGAAAAGGCAAACGCAAGGGACCAGCCAAGAAAGGAAAGGGAGCGGTGCAACAGCTGAAAGAGGAAGAGAGAGCGGAAGAATATTTAGTCCTGCGGACAAACGCGGAATTACTGACTGTACCACCCCTCAAGAAAAGCGTCTTTATTAATGATGTGACTCTGGAGATGGAGGTGGACACCGGAGCTACGGTGACAGTGATTCCAAAGCGGCTGCAAGGAAAACTGAAGATTCGTACGCTGGAGCCTTTCAGGACCAAGCTTCGCACTTGCTCAGGACAAAGCTTGAACGTCTGTGGTACTGCGGATGTCCATGTCACAAGCAACCAGAAGACCTGGACGCTGCCACTAGTCGTGGTGAATGCAGAGGTGCCACCACTGTTGGGAAGAAATTGGATACAAGTCCTGGACGAGACATGGATGCCAGCACTCCAGGTGAATACTGTGAAAGATGCGCATTGCTTAGAAGGCATCCTGGCCGAGTGTCACGAACTTTTCAAAGAGGAACTAGGGTGCTTCAAAGGAGTTGAAGTCAATCTGCAGCTGAAGCCAGACGCCCAACCAAAGTTCATGAAAAGCCGGAAAGTTCCCTATGCACTCCAGCATCTGATCGAAGCACAGTTAGATGACATGATAAAAAGAGACGTCATCGAGCCAATAAACTACAGTGAGTGGGCAACGCCTACAGTCAACATTCCAAAAGGAGAAAAAGAGGTCCGGATCTGTGGTGACTACAAGCTCACGGTAAATCCACAACTTGAAGTGGACCAGTACACTCTGCCAACAGCCAATGACTTGTTCACGACTTTGAACGGTGGGCAGAAGTTCACTAAGTTGGATTTAAGACACGCCTACGAGCAACTGGTGTTGAATGAGAAGTCTCGCCAGTATGTCACCATACACACGCATAAGGGACTCTACAGATACAAGCGTCTACCTTATGGGATCGCCTCCGCCCCTGCGATCTTCCAGAAACAAATGGAGATACTATTGGGAGGGATTCCAGGTGTCTGCGTGTTCCTGGACGACGTTTTGGTAACCGCAGAGGACGATACAACGCACTTAGAGAGACTGCACGAAGTACTAACGCGCATGAAGGATCGTGGACTTCGGCTAGCGAAAAAGAAGTGCCTGTTCATGCAAGACAAGGTGGACTACCTGGGACATACAGTTAGCGGTTCTGGAATAAGCACAATGAGCAAAAAGGTCCAGGCTGTACAGGAAGCACCGGTTCCCAAGAATGTGAGCGAGCTACGATCGTTCCTGGGACTTGTAAACTACTACGGACGTTTCGTGCCCAAGTTGTCTACGATACTAAAGCCGCTCACGCTTCTGCTGCATGAAGACGTGCCGTGGAACTGGTCACCAGAGTGCGACAGGAGATTCCAGGAACTCAAAGGAATTTTGAGCAGAGCCCCAGTGTTGGCTCACTATGATCCAGAGCTACCACTGATTTTGTCTTGCGACGCTTCCCCAGTTGGAGTTGGAGCCGTGTTAGCGCACGTGTACCCGGACAAGACAGAGCGTCCTATTGCTTATGCGTCAAGGACACTTGCTCGAGCAGAGGAGAATTATGCTCAACTAGAGAAGGAAGCTCTAGCGATAGTCTTTGGAGTGAAGAGATTCCATGACTACATATATGGACGTAACTTCATCTTGGTAACCGACAACAAGCCGTTGGCAACCATCCTTGGACCCAAGAAAGGCATTCCAACAATAGCAGCTGCAAGATTGCAACGTTGGGCAATGCTTCTGTCAGCATATCAATATACAATGGTCTGCAAGAAATCAGAAGACAATCTCAACGCAGATGCCCTATCTCGCCTGCCAATTGATGGACAAGGAGAAAAGGTGAATGACTATGCCACAAGTTTCTACTTGGGACAGCTAGACCTGTGTCCAGTAGACACGAAGACTCTGCAGGAGGCAGGAGAGAAAGACCAACTGTACAGCAAGGCACTGAAATTCACTCAGACCGGATGGCCTGAGAACGTAAGTCCAGATATGGAAGCATACTTCAAGAGGAAGTTGGAACTTACGGTGGAGGAAGAATGCTTATTGTGGGGCCGAAGAGTTGTTATTCCAGAAGCATGCCGAGGAAGAGTACTGCACGAGCTTCATGCCGTACATGACGGCATTGTGCGCATGAAGAGTCTGGCAAGACTGCATGCTTGGTGGCCCAACATTGACAATGACATTGTAAGAACAGTCGAAGAGTGTTCTCTGTGTCAGAAATTTCGGAACGAACCAGTTCAAGAGTATTTCCACTGGCCGACACCCGAACAACCCTGGGAAAGACTGCACATCGATTTTGCTGGCCCGTTCCTAGGGGCAAAGTTTCTAGTTGTCACCGACGCCTTTTCTAAGTGGCTAGAAGTGGAAATAATGTCGAGCACAATTGCGGAGAAAGTCGTGGAAGTGTTGCGGAAGTTGTTCGCACAGCATGGACTACCGCGAACTATTGTCTCGGACAATGGACCACCCTTCCATTCTGAAGTTTTCGAAGAATTTCTAAGAGGAAATGGAATCCAACACAAGTTTTGCGCTCCATTTCATCCTGCAACGAATGGTGCAGCCGAACGAGCAGTACAAGTGCTCAAGCAAGGACTCAAGCTGACCGACGCGAGCCAGCGAGCCAGCCGAACGCTGCCGTCTGCCGATACCGGAATCACCCTGATTGTAAATAGGTGTTCTATGTGTATTAAAGGTTTATTTGTAACGACTACCATTACTCCATGGCCTTAGAAGCACAACAATAACGACGACATGGGACATCATATTTCCTGCAGGTTGCTATCCTGCTTTTGTTGCTAAGTTTATTCAAGGTCTGCGATATATGTTACTCTCTCAATAAAGTCCACTACAACGAGACTTCCATCCCTGGAGCTTGCTTGTTGATGAAGTAAAGAATTATAATACAGCAGGCAGGTTTGTTCCCTGTTAAGGTTTCTTTTAAATTCAACATTATTTTGAATGTTGAATATACACAGATAGTGACATAGTCGTAGCATATGAATTGAACGATTCGTTTTCGATTTACTTTTAAGCTGGCATGCCGCTGTATGGTACATTACTAATATTTTGTTCCAAAATGCGAAATGTTATCGTTCGTTCGTCCTAGTCGCCACCTACGGGGAGGGGATCCTGCGTAAAACTAAAAATATCATAAAACTTTTAAAAAAATTTAAAGATCAGAATATAGTAGAATTATTCATTTTTACGGGAATTTAGTTAATGAAAATGTAAAACCTTTTTATAGGTTATCTTCCTGTTTTGTTGTAGAAGTGAATTTCTAAAAATGTTACGCCTTAGTTTCAACCAAAATAGTCCAGAACCTCTTGTAAAGGTAGCTCATCAGAATTCATACAATTGCTAACCTGCTTGAAGGTCCGAAAACACCATCGACTCTTCCTCGGTCCCAGCGGGCGGGCTCGTTGGACACGAAGCGTTTTCGTCGCCTTGATCCAATGACTTTCCGTTCGAAGAATAGTACTCCTTGAGTTGAATGCAGTCCACCTCGTGGTTGAGAGCATGCACGACGTCGTTCATGTGACCTTCGTCGCAGTCAACGCTCACAAAGATCTCGTGCTGCGCTGGATTCACTTTCGATTTCCGTGATTCGATGTGAACGACGTTTACATTCTTCTCCTGTAAATAACGAAAGGAAATGAAGTTGAGTTACCCACTAGGGCATAGCGCGTAGACTATGGGGGGGGGGGGGCAGGCAACGGGGCTCGTGCCCCCCTGGTGAGATCCAGGCGGGGGCAGAGCCCCCTCCGGGCCCGGGCCTGGATCTTTTTTTTATTTGCTTGTGTTTGTTGTTGTCTGTTTTTGATAATTTGTATTTTGTCTTAAATGTATAATACTTCACCCATGTTTGTGCCCCACACAATAGAACGCTAGGTTGTTTGTGGGCACTGGAAAATAAACCATTATTATTATTATTATTATTATTATTATTATTATTATTTCCGAGACGCTGTTTACGTGCCATGTAACGAGCTTCTAGTAGTAGGATGTAAACAAGATAACGCCCACGTTGCCTTTATTGACAAAATACGTGGGAAAGGGAATCCCAGCGTGCTTGCGTTAGCTTCAATCTCCAGTTCTGGCGAAAACATAACGCGCAGCAGCCCCCCCCCCGCGGGAACTGTCTCAGCCTGCCCCCCCCCCCCCAGGAAAATGGAAAGTCTACGCCGCTGCACTAGGGCACGTAGTGTCCCATTAGTACAGTTTAAGCAACACATATATTGATAAAAAGAACTCGGAAACCAGAGGACTTGTTTTCATTTCTAAACGGCGGATCCGCATAAAATATTTTAAGTGGTAGTATTTGAATCTTTTACAACCAAATGCCCCAACTCCTCTTCCTCCCCCCCCCCAAACCAAAAATAAATAAATAAAAGTATATGTATGTACTGGGCCAGTGATACTTCGGGTAAAAATCATCAAGGACATACTGCCAACATTCCTCAATCACTAAAGTGATGGCTGAACCTCAAGTACCAGCCTATTAACATCTAGCGGGAACACGGCAGTGCTTGACATCGGGTACTATCAAAGCACTCTAACGTCGGGTACTATCAAAGCACTTTTCGTCCGTCGTCTCCGGTTTTCAAAAATGTGTAACATCAACCAGCTCGCCTGCCTACTTTACTTTATCTTCACTCTAACGGCCCGGTGCAAAATTGCAACTGCCGCAATGTAGAATGCCCTTCAGTTGCGTGCGCACCGCGTCGCTAGGTACTCTGATAGCACCCGATGTCAAGCGCTTTGCCGTGTTCCCGCTAGATGTTATTAGGCTGGTACTTGAGGTTCAGCCATCATTTAGTGATTGAGGAATGTTAGCAGTATGACCTTGATGATTTTTACCCGTTTTTGACTCATTCCAATTCACAAATATCAAAGTCACACCCAAAAATGCAAATAGTGGTAGTGTTCGGCACTCTTTGAAGATGCCTAAAGTCTAACAATCACAGCTGGGAGGATAGCGGGGGGAAGGGGGGGGTGTTCGTTTCGCGATAAGGTAACACGCCCCATGGTCAACGAAGTCGACTTGTTTTAGCGGGCCACAAGCACCGCCAATCGACGAAACTCTCAGTATACACCAACTCTGAACAAATGTATCTGCGTCTTCCCTCCCTGGCAAAATATACTTCGTTTCATTTTAAGTTAGAGAGCAGCCGACACTAGGAGAGGATAGGGCCAATCAAGCTCCGCCAAAAAGGCAACGCCACGACATCCGTCACTCTTTCTGTGCGTGCGCTACCATCCGGTCTTGACCTCTGACTGCGCTCTAATTTACGGTGAAACGAAGTATAAAAGAACTAACGCTAAGTGCGTTTAATAGCAACTCTCCCAGCTGCAAACAAAACGACGAACTCCGGGAGCGTCTCAAACGTCGAACGAGCGCGCCTCTCCAAAGGGTTCCCGCTTTTCCCTTGCTAGCCCTGCGGCAGATGGTTTCATAATAAAATAGAAGCAGACGACGCCCAGTACAAAGGTTCATATTGGACGCAGGTACTGAAGGCGTATCAGCAGTATCCTCAGAAAGCAGGTGAGTAACTGTAGGCATCCGCGTTGGTGTTCTAAGCGATCAAGCCTTGAGCAGGTCAGTGTAAAGACTGTGACTGCAATACAAATGACTACTAAAGTCGTCAACGTGTTCGAAGATTGAACACTTTGTACAGTCTGCATTAAGAAAGATTAGCTCAACGTGACACGTGGAGCACCAGTCACGCCAACACGCCGGGATCGAGATCGCCTGACCTGTTCTCTTTTTGTAACATGCGGGGAGGTCGAACGACAGAAACCGTTCACAAAGCACGCTCTCAAGGCGCCGCTGCTCGGCCTCAAGCTTTCGACGGCGATACATGACAGTGCACACTTTAATGGCTTGTTTAGAGCAGAAAATATAATCTTTGTATTCACTGCTTCACCGTCATTAGACGTTTTAAGACGCTAAACTAGCAGTGGTCATCGATGGCAGTACCGATGTAGCCAAAACAATTCTTTCATTCTTTCGAAAATGATAACTGTCTGCCGAAGCACCTTTGAGATTGAAAAATGGAAATGTGTCTGGCCACTTTCCAGTCTCGATGTATAAGGCTGTGCGACAACGCAGCGCCGCATGTGGCGATTTCACCGTTCCAGCAATCGATCACTTAAGTTGATCTTCTTTTTTGTGCCGACTGTACATGCGCCACCTATCGGGACGGCTTTATACCGCCATATCTTTGATCTGCAATTCATTGCGAACTTCTATAAGAAAGTCTTGTAGTCGATCGTATAAAATCAGACATTTCGGATATTCACGCACCCTTTTCCCAGAAAAGGGCAAATTTTCTAACGAAGCGAGGACTGCCCTACTGAGCCTTGGTATTAGAATCCTTTGTAGATTAAGCGTTTATTCTTCCAACGAAAACTGCTCACACAAAAGGAAAGATGCCGAACATCATACGCATTTTAAGGCGTTTGTTTGTAAACAAAAAGTGCTAGCATAAAGAAACTTACTCGAATTCTGAAACCACCATTTTTGCGACAACAGAGAAGCAAGCAGTGTTGACTGTATATTTGCTTTGTAGGACTAGGCCTTGGGCTCAACTTGCCGCCTTTTTTGAAGAAACGCAAAAGCCTCAAGCCAATCTACTTAATATTTGTGTAATCACCCCCTCCCTACATTCATCATGAGTCTGTATACCGTTGATCATGAGCTCCATGTTCTAGGCGGTGGGCACGGGGCCGGTGGCCCTTAGGCGTCTGCCCATCGTGACATTCCCCATAGTACCATGGAGGTAGGAAGCTTCTGGAAGCGGCACGACAGACTTCTGGCTCCACCCCTGGTAGCGTCATGTCGCCTCCAGAAGCTGCCTACCTCCATGGCATAGCATGGTCCCTGGAACGCGTGTCCGACTGGTGTATTTACTGCGTTCGAGAGGATTGTACCTTGCTGTCCCCTTCACGAAATCAAAGAAGGGTCATGTAGGGGGCCGGCCGCGACCCTGGCAGTGTCACATCGGCGGCGGCGGAAGTGGCAGACGCCTGTATACTGCAGCAGGTAGCTCTCCTGCTCGCCAGTCCACGGAAGGTTCGACGCCCAGCAGTTGAAACGCTGTGTCTAGCAGCGACACTCGCGTTCCAAATAGCACAGATTTAGCCAATCATTGTCCAATGGCTGGCAATGGTCCTTGGCCAGTGGCCAGACAGTGGTGAGCCAATGACCTATGACCGGCCTTTCTCTGGTCATTGGCCAATGGACACCGGCCAAGCATTGGCCGATGAATGGCCACTCTTTAGCCATTGGCCAAAAGACCATCGCCAGCCATTGGCCAATGCTTGGCCAAAATCCGAGCTGCTTGGGGTTCACCCATACTTTTTGCCGACACTTCTTGCTCCGATCGACAAGATCGACGACATCCGACAGCTGGACACGACGTCTCCTGTGACGGGACCACTTTTGATGTATGCGCGGGATAGGACGCCAAACACACGAGTCGAACACTCGTTCCGGGCACCGTGCCCGTGTGAAAAGCATGACATACCTTGAAGACTCGAAGTGCCCTCACCAAAGCCCCAACCTGGTTGCGAAGGGAAAAGACGACCGCGGAGTTCTCCTTCGAGCTCTCGACTGGTTCTTGGTCCTCCTTCTCTTCACCATCAGCGCAATCCAACTCATGCTCTTTCTCTGCAACCGTTATCTTGCTCTGCAACAAGAGTACGAGGATTGGCTTGACCGTCTTGACTTAATGGCGGTGTTACGTGGAGAGGTGCTATATTTGCGCTTTGATACATAACTGACGATTATATGGTCTTCGTCAGAACTGTTTATTAAATTTAAGAGAAGTTACAAAATTGATATTAAATATTATAATCGTGTCAAAATTGACATTTGCTTCAAAACCATAACGTTTTCAGTGAACAAATATAAGTTCCTGCTCTTACTTCTAATATTAGATTATAAGTAATAAAATGCTACGCTAGTTACCATACACACAAACAAAATTAAGCGAAGAATGACTATAGCTGTTGGTTTTCTTGAAGTTACGCAAATGTTAATTCTAAGCTTTTTTTATTATTATTCAAGTTCTTTCCGCGTATCAGGATGCTAAATTTGGCGCCTGCTTTTCTTTAAAGAAGGTCAAACATTTTGAGAGTTAGCGCCAAGAACCTAGTTTGCTCCTATCTCCAACTGTGTTTTTCGTTTGTTCGCGGGAAAGCAATACCAAAAAATAAGTTTTCATACAGAGATATTGTGAATGCCTCGCTATTTCCGTCGACGTAGCAGTTTGACAAAGCCACAATTACAACGCGAGAACTAAAATATCCAAAACATAACTCATAATACTAGAGCGAATGTCTGTGGGCGCTTTGAAGGAACTCTTCATGAATACCATCATTAAAACACTATCCGTGTCCTACTGAAATGCTGAGATACTAAAACTGATTATGAGAAGTCATCGTAATCCCAGCTGTTGCTTGAAACGCCACCAAGGTGTCGAGATTATAACCTCTGTAACCGTAGTGACGAAGCGAATAAAACCAATTAAAGCAGGAACAAAAGGAAAATATTTAGTATGACAGTTCCAACCCATACCAAGGCAATACGCATGTGAATTCTGATGTTGCTTTAAAAGAACCCTCCTGCAGTTATCCCAGTGACTGCCGACGTTTTGCGTAGCCGCATCGTCCAGGTCAGTTGAGTTCCTTATCAAAACGTCGACTGGCACCTTGAATATTCCAAGAAGGCTCGTTTTCAAGTTTTTCCAGTCAGTATGACTAAATTCGTGTTTGGTTTGGGCATCCTGGTAGTTCGACAGTGTCTAATAACCAAGAAAGACGAAATTTAGCATTTTTACCTCGATTATCGTCGTCTGTATTAAAATTTCTCTAGACGTCTGGCTTAGCACGGGGTGCACAACATTCCTCTATGTTCGAAACAGTAAATCATGTTTAGGTTATGCTACTTGTAACTTAGGCTTTTCGCTCAACCATAATACATCATTGATCGGTGTCATGACAGCTAATATAACGTCTGTTTGATTTTGTTTCTTTACAGAACAGGAATCTACCGGTAATATCTTGCGTCCTGAGCTGCTCAAAATGATCTTTCTCTAATGCACTTGTTCGGGCGAAAGAGTGCCCCTGATGAACCGGGTGAATCCTTTAGGTTGTTTCAGCCAAATTAAGAAAGAATGATGGAAGAATGATATTAATATGAATATATGTTGATGCCACTTTGAAAGTTATTATTGGTGCGGAGTTTGAATCTGTTTTCACCTTCTCAGTCGTACCAGTAGACGCTACACAGAAAAACCCCAAATAAGAAAATATAACAAATCGACAAAATCAGTATGCCCTTTTGCGTGGGAGGTAATGTGGTGGCTGGAAGGGCCCCGTTGCATCATTATTCTCCTGTCTTCAGGCACACTATCGCCTCGTGGACGAGAATAGCGTTTTCCCGTGCCTCTTCACACCTTCCCAACTTGGAGTCATCGTGCTGAATTGATTACGCCTTATCGTAGTCTTCTCCCCCTGAAGTCTGCCAACCACAATCCCCACCCACGGCGGTTTCTCTTGATCCGGGCCTCTTCGTGTGAATATACTTACGTTTAAAATTAGAAACCGATCCGATAAGAGCGAATTTCGAAAACACATCAATACGAAGAGGCAACGCGGGGTGGTCTTTCCAGCCCAACGAGGTGAAGAAGCGTCAGAAAGTTTGCGACGTTCCTTTTGATTGGTTTTTGTGTTACGCCTTCAGCATTGAAGCAATACCAAGCCCAAACAGTGTTTCGTATCTATTTTGGTGTTCTATTAGTTTAATTTTATGAATATTCCGCATACCTGGATATGGGACAAATATTTAGTGGCAGTCTAAATACGTTAATAAAAAAAAGTCTGGGTAACCCGTTATGTCCGGTATGACATCCCGTGCTTTCTTGAAGAAAGGTAGACTGCGTTCTGAAAATAATTACTTAAATATTTGGTAGAATTCTCTGACTCCCAAATAAGACTAGTAAAGTATATAAATCGACATGACTAAACTTATGTTGTTTACAAGGCCGGCGTTTTGAAATGAAATAAAAGACGTTCATTTTTAGTGCTTTCAAATGCCGCTTTAACTACGCGCACCCCTCCTGTTCTTATCGCCTTCCCAGATGTCTTCCTAATAGGTTACGGTATTTATTATACAACGGTAAGTACCAAATGCGCAAAACATTGGAAACTGCTTGACTCCCCTTGACTTCTTTCCTTTCAATGAACTTCGCTTAAACAACACGGCGTTTATTTTCAGAAATTTTCGGGAACGGGGTTACCTTAAAGCGAATGGCATCTTAAACGTCCCTTCAAAGTATTCAAAGACATATAATGCCACTTGGAGGCCTCTAACAAGTTAGAACCGAAATCTCAGATGAGCGAAACGACCTCAATTACCTTCAGTTCGATTACTGACGCCTCGCAGGGGATTTTAACCCGCGGATTGGGAACCCGTAGTCAGCTCCTCGTTTCAGAGCCATCTAGACGAGAGCTTGCCCGGTCCAGATTCCCTAGTCCTGTCATTGACTGCTGCACTCGTCGACCTTTAACCGTCGGTTTCCTCGGATACAACTTTTTCTCGACGGCCTGAAGGAATGCGGCCGTAATATAGGACCCCTAATTGACACAAAGACTTTGCCTATAAGTCAAGAAGCGTAAGACAGACGTAATGCTTCTCCACCGATCGGATGTCGGTCGGAAACCGAGTTACGCCGCGTTTCAGCTCACAATGGATCGCAGACGGCGCTAGCAGCCTTGGAAATCATTTCAACGCTGTGTGAGTGCCACGTGACCTTTAGGAGTTGCGCAGGGACGCGCGGAGTCACGTGACATATTGACAGTACTTGATTGGCTCGGGTGACCCATAGCGTCCGCAGCAGTCCATTGTAAAGCGAAACAGAATATAGTAACGGACTGCACAATTCTGACCTTTTTCTTTTTTTTTTCACACTCCTAACGGTTTTTTTTTCATTATTATTATTATTATTTTGGGGAAAGGGAACTTTATGAACTTTCGTCTCGGTTAACGTAATTTTTTTCTCGATACTTGGATGGACTTAGACACAAGAACAAAAGTAACATACCCTTGTCAATATATGTAGAGGCCAAACAAGAACGTCAATAATTTCTTAATAATGATGCGTTAAGATAATTTGTCCCACTTATTCAGACTGAACAATCGACCAATCTAATTCTCGAAAAGTTTTCGCTTAAAATAGCAATTCAACGCGACAAAAGTTTAAAATGCAATCCTTGAAGTTGGTGATTTAACTACATTGGGGTCTTGTACTAATCGTTGGGTGCTTCTGCATTTCTTTTTTCTGTTTTATGTGCTTAATCCGCATAATAGCTGATAATCTGTCGTGAATTAATGTCAAGCTTGACTGAGATCTTTTGGAAATTAGGCAAGATTTCTAAATTATGGTGTCTCCAACGTGTATGGTGATTGTAAACATGCACGGTTTTTATATGTTCTGTTTACATTTTTGTCTAGTGCATTCTCAGGGCTCAGATCTCATGTTATACAACTCGTAATATATATACTAGTGAAAATCCAAGTGTTTGCGGTCTTGTAAAGAGGAACGCTTAGAAAAATTGATGGAAATGTCAGAAGAGTCTTATTGTAGTTCAGTGTGGACAGTTTCTTCAAATCCAGCGTGTGGTTTTCTTGTCACGAAAGGTTTTGTGAGTTTGTTCTAGCTGCCTCCTGCGAATTTTAGAAAAACAACATTAAGGGCATTGAAGAAGGTGTGTGCGGCTTGTTTTTATATTTCAGAATCACTACACGAATGGCAAAAACACTATTTCTAAGTTTACCACCTGTGGTAAGTTCAGAGTAAAAAGCTGTAAACCTAAAAACAAAAATTGATTGACTCCTGAGCACTCTGAATTTACGAATTTTATATTCGAAACGCGACGACTATTTGAGTGGAACCCTTTGATTGAAAACTGAATGGCACTGGTTGTTCATTATTTGAACCTCACCCTACGTAGCACCCTGTGACTTAAAAAGCACACTACCATGCATAAAGGGCAAACTTTTCAAAGCTTGACTTAAGATTGCTGAAATTTGCAATGTTGACTAATATAGCTTTAGTAAATAATGTCCTGCAAAGTTTTTGTTCTTTACGTTATTCCTGGGTCAAACTATTTTTTATCCAGATATTCATAGCAACTTGTCACCGATATCACGAATTCAACATGTTTTAGACACGAAGTTTTGCAATCTTGATATTTTTGTACAAGATTGCCTCTTGTTTGTACAGTGTTGCTCTAAAATTGCCAAAACTGTTTGCATGTGTATTAATGTAAACCATATGTATAAGTTTTAAAACATGTGTATAATTTGAAGCATGTATATTTGTTATGATTATGTATTTTGTGCTTTGTGCTTTACCGCAAAGGCCTTTGAGCTGTTGGTAAGCACGCGAAAATAAACACTGAATTGAATTGAATTGAATAATATTTTCTTCGAGGTGCACGGTGGCATTATTTAGTCAATCCATTGTTGGAAAACTAATACAAAACCAAACATTTTTCTTCGCAAGATGTGAAGCACAATGGTTTGCGAGTGCTACAGAAAATCTATGTATCTAAATATTTCAGCTTCATTATAACATTGTTATGCATAATTAAATAACTTTTGTGGAATCTTACCAACAAATTTATAAAATTTATATTAAACACGATCATAAAAGTAAAACCGCATTTTCGAAGGCGCGTTTTATAAAAAAGCTTTATTTCAAAAAACAAGAAATAAGCTGTTTTCGCTTTGTTTCCTTATCAAACGACATATTCAGTTTAACGAATGTTATGTTTACAAAATTAAAGGCAGAAACATTTTCTTGTTTATTAGTCTCGGATTTTTAAAAAATTTGAAACTTCACTGGCTCGCTTTTGTCTCCCCTGTAATCTTTAGCGACTGAAATTTTCGGACCTTTGTTTTCATTTAACACTGGAGCATCCGAAATAATTTATAACAAGGTAACTATGCGCAGCAACGGACGAAATAGTTTTAAAATATTCTTCAGATGTCTTGGACTTGCATTTTTAATTTACTTCTATAAACAATTTTTTGAATACTTTTTTCAGTCAAGCTATTTTAAGAGAGGATTTTATATTACTAGAGGTTCTAAGCAGTTCTGTAAAAGCAGTATCCAACTGATGCCTTCAAATGTTAACCGAAAACTTGCCATACTATATAAAATGCAAAGTGTTTATGCTTAACGAAAACAGAACAAACATGGTGATGTAACCGGAACTATTTTTTGTAAATTCTTTGAACTTTGGAAGTCTTAACTTGGGAACCGTGGGAATTTTAATATTAAAAGGATAAGTATACCCGTTTAGTCGAAAAACGTCGAATCCTGCGTGAAATACTCAACAAAAAAAACACACGCGCAATTTCCAAGTTGTAAAGGAAGATACCTTGTAGAATCCAGGACGAAACAAAAAGAAAAGTAAGAATGGGCGTCAACTCTGGAGACCAACAGGTCTCGAAAACACGAACAAGAAGAAAATTTTATTTAAGAATTACATAGAAAGTTGTTTATTAGAATTTAAAATATCGTAAACTTGATTATACACAAAAACAAAACAATTGGTCAAATCTCGTCGAGAAAGTGTTAATATACTTGTGCAAAATATTTCACTCCTAGATATTGTCATCTCGCAATTTCTGGCAGGTGTGTCATAAAAGAAGTCAAGAAATACGGGTAAAATAATTAAATAAATAAAAACCTAACTAAATTTTTAGAAATACATAATAAAATTATGTTTTCAAACAAAGTATCCGGTAACAAAAGGTGCGATGGCAAAACCTTACATGTTGCATAATGTTGATGATACACCAAAAAACATATACCACTTATCCAAAAGAGAAATAAATCGCAATATGATTGGTTCAATAAGCATATCTTAACGTATATAAATTATATAATGTGTATATACGTTCCTATTTGATCATGTGCATTCTCATATGTTTATTAGACACATTCATATAAAATTTTTCAACAGGGGATGACCTAATCAACACAATGGTCCCCACCTTGATCTCGTCGATGAAGGAATCGGGGAAGTCGGAAAGGCTCGCCATCGCCGGGGTACTGCAACAACGTCTGCTCTGGAAAAGTTTTCGCCGTCTCATCGATGTCGCCTCCATTTCGGTGAAAGAGAGCTCTGCTACCGTCACTAGGGGGCTACGCGCTCACAACGGGGGCCCGAGAGCCCTTCCTTATCGCTCTTATAGGTGCCCCCTCTTTCTCTCTCTCTTATTTCCTCTTATTCTTTGTCCCCACTTCCCTCCCCGAACTTCTCTTCTGTTGGAGCGAGATTGGGCATGGTGCGAGGTGGTGATGCCAGCGCCACCTACAATCGATGGCAGCGAGGGACGCGTCGCTGCAGGCTGGGGGTTTCTCGCAGAGGATGGTGCAGCAGATCACGTGACCTTTCTTTGGTGGCGTGTTTCCGATACGATGAGGCTTATTTTGAATCGAATTTCGACGACGGCCGCAAATTTCTTTTCCGTTTCTACTTTCGTTGTTCTTTTTTTTTTATTGCGTTGTGGTTGCTGATAATTTTGAAAAGGTTTTGTGGCATACGAAGAAGGCACAAGCGAGATGGAATCGGATGAATACCTCGTTATTAAGGATTTCCCTCGATGGTACGAGTTTCAACGCGGCAGCTATATTTGGACCTGAAGCGGATTATGTTTATATCTGCTGCAGACTTTACGAGCAAGAGCGCAGCGTTTAGACAAACTTTCATCCTCATATAAAACATTCAGCACCACTGGTTGAAGCTGAAGAACCAGCTTTCATAATGGATTGTGTCATTTCTGCACTTTTTGTCTCTGATTTTAGTTATGTTATTTCGTAATCACTCTTTCTATTCTGTTACTTGTACGTTTATGACGTCCCGTAGACCTGACAAAGCGTCAATGTCCTCAAACCGCTAAAACCTCAACCGCTGATGCTTAAAAACTCAATAGAGCGTGTTACAATCAAATTTTATATAGTTTGAAGTCACGATTATGTCGATAATACCGAATCGCGATATTTTAAACAACCCTACCTGGAATGGTGAAGCAAAAAGTCGCCTAAGCCACCTGGCAAGGTTCCATCTCACTTTTCAACATCACATGTAAACATGTTTCTTTTCGCCACGATCATTGCTCTGTTCTCTGTATGGTTTGCTATAACTGCCTTGATTATAATGCTATTGATAATACGACATTCCTCAAAAACAATATTCATCCTCCATTAGTTCAATACAGTCGAATCTTAAATTCGAAAAAAATAACAGCTAAATGTATGACTATCTAATGAAAAACAAAGGCACCAAAAACATGAAAGGCATCGTGTTAAAGATACGTTTTGTGTTTTGACAAACACTAAGTTGAAGAATCCCCTATAGGGGAACTGAAGAATGTCAAGTCAAAATAGCCACACACAAAATATCCAGATATAGTGTCACGGGACATGGTACGTAAAATGTCTGCAGTTTTTTGTTCACCGTAGATTAACTGTGGTATGTCTCGACTAATTAATATTTCACGTTCGCATTTGGTCGTTGGGTACATCATATTAATATAAATTATTCATGATTTCTTTGATGGAAACCTTCTCTACTTGTTTGATTTGTAAAATAAAAAACATACATTCCTTGAATGGAGAAAAGTACGTTATTTATTTGAGACGTATATGTATAGTTCAGCAGTAATGCTGTTAAATGTTAACCAAGTGACGCGCAAGTTTGCCATTTCTCAATGCCGGGTAGATAACGTCTATAGGCGCCTAAAAAGAACATTCTCACTAGAAGTAGTTGGAACTTTTTACACAAACAGGAAGCTGGGAATTCGACAATGGGATTAATGGCCGCTTGAACTGATCACTCGATTATTCAAACCGCTCCCCTCGTGGGTCCCGCGCCACGAGCCCACGTTACACACTGATGATATCGGAGAGGATGACTGGGGCACGGAAGATCGCTGCATTTAGGCTCCCAGCTGGCTGCATTACACTATAGCCCTTATGTTTACTCTTCTTGCTTCCGATGCGGAGCACAAGTTCGTCCGCTTCTTGAGCAGAAATTGCGGTGACGTCAGGACGCCGAGCTCTGATTGGCTCCAGTTTCAAGATAGTGGGCAGACTTCAATGCAGCTGGCATTGTGGTCCACCCACTATCCCTCCATCAGAGCCAATCAGAGTTCGGCGTTCTGACGTCAATGCAATCCCATGCGCAAGAAGCGTTCTCATCACCTAACGCTGCAATCCCATTGGCTACGGAGTGATCATAAGGTGCTCGGAAGTCACCACGACCTGCGTTTCTTAAAAATTTCGGGGTCTATGCATCATTTGAGGTCTTAATTGTTCACATTTCAGGGCCGAAGTTGCAGTCTAGTTCACCAATAAAACTGTATATCTAGTAATTTTATTTTGTACACAGAGTCGTTAAAGCTAAAAATATATTCTTAGTTGTATATTAGTTTGCTAATTGCGTGTCATACCTTTCATAATGCAAAAATTATAATTTAAACGCTCCATCCCCACCCGGTTTGAATTGCCGTTTACAAAAAGAAATCATACAGTGACTGAAAAAAATATAAGCTCCTACTCTCTTTGAATCGCACAAAAAGGCTATGCCTATATCAGTCTGAAAGCAGAAATTCTTTAAAAGCAAAAACACTTATGTATAATTACAGCCCTTTTAGTATCTGATTCAGGGATAACATAAGAACTCCTTTCTCAGAACTCATTACAACTGCGTTGCAAAACCAGAAATTTTGAAACCTAAATGTCTAAAAATACACGAAGTCAACATCGGAAGAAATCTTTTGAATGCGGACACCAAGAGACCCGACGACTTACCAGCTCGCCTGGTTCCCTTCTCTGCAGCGGACCTGCGCTCGTGGCAGTCCAAAACCAAGTGAAGACTCCAGCTTGGAGATACGCGAACCTCACAACAACAAAGCTCTTCCTTGTAACGATTGAGAAAGTGTTTAGTTCAGCGGGTTGTGCCCGGGCAATCAGGGTGCATAAAGCTAATCTTGGTTCTTGTCGAGCGAGTGACAAAAACTTTCAAGGTGTTGCCATCTTCGCAACGAATAAAGATTCCAGATGAGATCTGGGAGGTGTAAAAATGGGAAAGGAGAAGATACTTACAACTTTAATTAGATCGAACTTTAAGCTGCTCTGATGGAATCACGACGGCGGCATGCACTTATTCTAGTTGCACCCTCCCTCTCCTCATAACAATTTCCTCCTTGTCGTCTTCGGCTAGAGTCCTTTAGCGCGCTTGACGAGGTTCTGTCCCGGTAGCGTGGTAGAAACGCCTAACTTGGCACAAGCTTGGCAATCCAATGGGCCTAAGTTGTGCCTAATATAGGTTTGCACAAAGGCGTTAGTTAGTGCCAGAATACCTTTCTTTGACATTTGTACGGCTTTTCTCTGGCTCGCCACATAAATGCCAAAGTGCCAGACTTGAACCAAAAATGCCAGATGACAGTCAAACTACCGATGATGACACCTAAATCTGGCATTTCTTTGCCACTTTAGGCACAAAGTAGCCACGTGAGAACCAAACAACCAGAAGCAAAGCCTAGTCAAGCTCTTGTTTGGCGTTTTAGGCCAAAAGATGCAAGATGACACTAAACGTACCAGAAGTGAAGCCCAACTTTGGCGCTTGTTTGGCGAATTAGGGCCACGATACCCAGACAATGAACGAAGAAAATCAAGTTTGGGGCTTCTAACTCTAAAATGAGTCTTGTGACTAACAAAAAAAACGAAAGTAGAAAACAAAATAGTGTAGCTGAACAGAAAAATTTTTTCAAGCGCTTTTTTGTGCAGTAGAATAGGTACGTCCTGACCACCAGACCTCCCGCTAAAAGCAGAGCTTCGAGGTAATTACAAGATTGTCAAAATTGCGCGTCCCATATCACCGGTATCTTATATTACCGTACAAAAGACACCGCATGTAAAGGAACATGCGGTGTCTCCCGCGCCTGTTCATCTGCTGGTAGCAGGAAGAGGGAGTATGAAACGGAGGTGAGCCACTTCTTCGCCTTGGATGGCATTGCAGTACCAATCATCGGCCATCCCAAAGAGCCTGGTTGTAACGCGTTGGCGCCACCAAATGGCGAAGATTGCAACCACGCCAGCCTTTCTGTAGCCTTGCCCGTGATGTTAGGCATGACGTCACGAACGCGCTGGAGGCGCCGGATCTCCCGCAACACATCGCGCTTTCCGATGGCTGCTCTTCGAGAGCTCGCTGGATTCGGCCGTTTAGAACGAGAAATATAGCCACCCGTTCAGAATGCAAACGAGCGATTGTTGTTAGCTGATTTTGTTAAACGTGCTTAACTTATTTCTGAATGTGAGAGGCATATTTCAATTTTCAATTCAGCATCCCTTTTAAGAAACGCTAAGTGTAGCCTAATATGATCCCGCTGCTTGCTTTGCGATTTATTCTCCGCTGTTCTGATCGGCTGATGCCAAAATGTGGAATGATAATAAAATGATTGGGACTCGGCACGCCGTAAGTTCCTTAAAAGCCGACCTACAGAATCGTCTTCTGCCGGGCAGAAAACCGGTTCCCAGCTTTCTTCTGTCCATTCCCTCTTGCAGTTTTCTCTCCCCCTCTCCCCACAGGAGCAGGTTTCTGAGCTGCTCCGGGCAGAAAGAGGAAAGGTCAACCTCTTTCTTGCATGGAAGGGAGGAGTTGAGAGAGATGTTTCTCCCTTCTGCTTGTTGGTCGGCATT